>CAUYON010179371.1:0-23693 GCA_963573935.1 Arctocebus calabarensis
GCCTGTAGTCCCAGCTACTTGGGAGGCAGAGGCAGGAGACTCGCTTGAGCCCAGGAATTGGAGGTTGCTGTGAGCTGTAATGCCACAGCACTCTACCCAGGGCGACAGATTGAGGCTCTGTCTCAAAAAAAAAAAAGAAAAGAAAAGAAAGAAAATTCTCACCTAATATGCCAAGTAAGAGTGTTCACACCCCTTGTGTTGAAGGGCTGAACTACAACTATGATTTAACCTTAGAAATGATAGCAATGGAACCTAAACATTTGTATTCTCATGAATCTGAAATTTAATAAAAAGAAAAAGTTTTAATATCTTATATGTTAAGAATTTCCTACTTGTTCTTGGAACTGAAATAAAATATAGTGCAGGAGTAAGCATAGATGTGTGTGTGTATGCATATGAATGCGTGTGTGTTTGTGTATGGTTGTGTGTGATGGATTCCTTTAGTTTAAACAACAGAAACACTAGTTATACCTAAAATGCTGCAGGATTTCTCAGTAGGATGCATATGGAAATAACAAAGGCAGAAATGTCTCCCGATAATCATGCCTAAGGGAATCAAGCAACAGCAATCAAAGGAGACCAGAAACAGCAATCAAAGGTGATGAGAAAGTGTTTGGGGAACTAGAAAGTCATTTAGGATACAAAGCACTTTAGATAACTAGGTTGTCTCATCAGCTTCTCATCCTCAGGTTCCATACACAGCAACTTGGCCAATTTGACTCATTCGCTTATTCTTTCTACTTCTATTATTTGTCTTAGTATTTCTGTGAATCATTTATGAAAGTTTCAATTAGTTCTCTTTTTCCCTATAAAGTAAGTGGAAATTTTATTCCTAATAATTTTAGAAGTCCCTGCTCAGCTCACAATTCTGCTCTTTATAATGCCAGTTATATGTGTTGCCAATTTAGCTACTCGTTGAAATGGAACTCTTTAACACAGGACCATGTTTGAGTGTTGCTAGATGTTATGAGTTTTAGCCAATCCAAATATTATGAGCCAATTACTTATAACTATGTTTAAAATAAGACAAAATATGCTTGAAGTAAAGCTCTTAGGAAATGGAATCTTATATCAACAGTGAATATGTATTGTAAGTATATATTTTGACTTCTTGGGGTCTTTTTCCCTGTTAAGTGGAGTGCTACTTTTGCATGTAGCTTATTTCATAATCTTATGTTAACTTTTTATGACTATGTCACCTTACTCCTTGATTGGGTCAACCGTATCTTAATCATTCCCATATTCCCCACAATGCCTAACAAAATCCTTTGCTTAAACCTAACAAAGAACATATATATATAATATATATATAAATTGGTCTGAGGATAAGCGAAGAGAGCAGCTACTAACTGTGATTGCCAATGAAGACTTATGAACAATCTGTGATGTGCATTCAAAAGAGAGAACACTTGGAGCTACCATGATTTGATAATCCTGACGGAAGAGGTGAGCTCTTGAGGTGCTTATAATCACAAAGAATAAGGCTCTTGTTTTAAAGATCACCCTTATCTTCATCCACATTATCAAAAATGCAGCTTTACCTAAAATTTTAATAAATATGCAATTTTCACTTTTACTTTAATTCTAGATATCTAACCCTGGAAGGCAGATCAGTTCATGCACAGACAGTGATGCAAGGGAGATAGTATATCAGTTGGGCCATTTTCCCTTTAGACTATGAGCCAACTACATTAATGGGTTGAGGATATATAGTTTATGTATATGGTATATAATTAAGTTTATGGTAGAGTTAAGGTCTTTTCTCTTGATACATTTTTGAGTGGACTTGTTTACAGGAGCTAATAAGCTAGTGGAGGCAGCAAATCTATTTAATAGAGATGAAGAAAATTAAAAAAAAAGTGATTGGTAAGTTTCGAGATTCTTTATATTCAGAAATGAATAAAGGAAGATCTTGCCTCCAAGAAATTAGAGGAGAGATTGACATGTAGCTAGGTAAGTAGATATTTATTTTTATTGGTGTGTGAACTTGATGTCCCTCCAAAGCAAGTAAACAGATGGTAAATTTATCTGGTAGAATCAGTGTCATGTAGGGAAACATGAGAGCTCCTTAACAGTACTGGGTTATGCATGGTTATCTACTCAGCCCAAAACTTACAGAACTAAGACATGGAAGTTGGCTTTGATGTTAAAGATAATTAATTCTGGTGAAAATATGCTTGAGGTGCAGGTAAAACATTTAGACATCTATGCCGATGTCAAATTAGCATTTCTTGGCTTACCTAGGATTCAATAAGGCAAAACTCTACTTTAGAAATAGCATGGAGATGAAAGTTTCAGGCTGGACAGTTGATCTCTGACACTATCAGGCATCCAGGTACTATATACCTGCCTTCTCCACAATTTCCTAGGATGAACCATTTGTCCCCGTGGTCACAAGATGGTTACTGTGTCCTTAGATGTTGCATCCATATTTGGAATATATAAAGGGAAAAAAACCAAAAGAGTGAGTCATCAAAGATTGTCACTTTGGAAAATATTTCCAGAAAGTCCCACTTAGTGACTTTTGCTTATAGAACCAGCACTGGACTACACAAGATCAACATTTGGTGTTTCAACCTCTATAACAAGGAAAGGCAAACAAGACGCATATGGTCTCTGTCCCAATATGGTAGAAAAAGTAGAATAGGTATCTTGAATCTTGGTCGAAAAAGTCAAATAGACAACAATAAAGGAGATTGCCAGGGGAAAGATTACAAGGTAAAAACAAAAGGCTGAGGGAAGAATCTGAATGACCTTGGGAGAAAGGTTGCTATTTTATGAAAGCAGAGGAGAGATCGGAAAGAGTAAGACTGGATTTTCTGCCGAAGAAATAATTCTAAGAGAAATTTGTGATAGCAGCATAAAATACTATGAAGTGATTAAGCAGTACGTAGGGATGTATGGTAACCAGGAGATCATCGTTATGCCTGAATACAAAAATTAGGCAGAAAATTGAGAGAATAAACTTGTAGGAGCTAAGAGTCAAGCACACTTCAAAGAAAAGGAAGCAAAGAATAGGAATTACTCTTCAGGCATTGATAAGGGGAGTGGAAAAGACCTGAGTAAACCCAAAAACTTTGGAGAGATCTGGATGTCTTTTAGGCAGAAAATAAGCCAGAGGAGGAACTTTTCTGTAATTTAAACAACTTCTGACTATAAACTCAGTAGTATACAAACTCTGTCAAGTAGATACTCTTATTATTCCCATTTTAAAGATGAAACTAAGGTTTTAGTGAACTAGTCTTAGGTTACACAGCTGGTAGGTTGTAGAGCGTCTCTGGGTGTCTATTACGGTTTTACCATCTTTTATACAACAACAAATAAGGAATTACAGTTTCGAACAGTGACTATCAATTTCCGTGCTTCCAAAATTTTTAAAGATCCTTCATTAGATTATTTTCAAAGGTTCAAAGCACAGTAGGTATATTCTTATTTCTCTCTCTCTTTTTTTTTTTTTGATTAACATCTAAGTGTATTGCAGAAGTTTACAGCTTCAAGTGTGCCATGAAATAAAAATTTGAAAAACACTGGTCTGGAAGGTTATAGAGACAAATAAGCCAAACTGACATTTTAAATTCTGATCCGTGAAACTTAAATTGTAGGCACATCAGTTTAAAGGTCCTGCCAAAGGTAGTGAGCACACAAAACCCTTTAAGAAGGACATCTCTCCATGGTACAAGTCCCTGTCCAGTATTCTAGTTGATAATTGATATTATTTTATATATCAGAAGCCACTGGTTGTTATAAAACTGAGGTTTGGGAAAAGTTGGAAATTTCAGAGTTCTTGGTGATAAATTGATTGTAGGCATGTTTCATTAAGAATCAAAGCATGCACATCCTTTTGCATTGAAGCCAACAGTAGCAGCACAGCATTCCCAAGGTGCAGTGACTAATACTTTGAGTAAGGCCTCAGCGTTCCCTTTATAGATCAGGTGTTAATATACACTGGCATGCTTGCTCACAGCACTGAAAATTAATACAAACGCAGTGGGCTAAATAAAGTGCCAGTCTGGAAAAAAATGCAAATGCTTTAGGGAGAATGGGAAACATTTTTATGGCTTTCTGCAGAAATATTTTCTCAGTTTATTTGAAGATAAAAATAAAAAGCTAAAAAATCCCATTAAAACCTTTTAGGCCTTGTTGCATTTTTCCTTCTCCATAGTGAATGGAAGCTAAACCTTTGACTCGTGATGTAATAAACATATTCCCAGAAAGGACAGGTTAGGTTAATTTGTAATTGACTAATTTCCCAACAGCAATTATTTTTGTCCTTTGAAACAAGATATTTTAATAGATTTTTTTTAAAAAAACTATTTTCCCTGTGTAATAATTATAGATTCATTGGTCTGGAAGGGACAGAAGTGGCCAGTTAGGCAACATATCTGGACAAACAGGAGTTATATTTTATTTCTTGGAATAAGAACTTTGATTACTCAGTACTTTGGAGGAACAATAGTGACCATTTCATAGACTCTTTGAGCTTGTAAGAACCTTGTAGCTGAGTATTTTTTTTTTTTTAGTGTATTTTATTTCTGCAGAATTTTGGAAGCTTGGGATCCCTTGTCCCTTTCAGTCTAAGCTCACAGTGTTTCTGCTAATAAACATTCTATAAAACCTTGTGAGTCTCCTATGTATTCCACAGACTTCCACTTAATTAGGTGGGAAGTTCAGCCACAGGTCTTTCTGAGATATTTCCATCACTATTTTTGACATCTGCTGAGAAAGTCAAAGAGATCCTTAAGTTACATCCCTAATTTCTTCAAATAGCTAGATTACATTTTATAACTATTCTTTCAGAAGCATTTGGGAAACGGTTCCAATTATACCATGGCTTTGCCTCTAGAACATACAGAGAATTTCCTAATTTTAGCATCTTTTGCCATCTAAAGTGGCTGAGAATTTCTTAAATTATCAAGTCCTGGTTCATTTTGTTTGACAATCCTTTCCTAATTTATCACTTTTTCCTGAAATTTTAGTATGCAAGGCAAGAGGAAGGTAGGTTACATCATCTACACTTCTCCACACTTTTTTTTTTTTTGAACTCTCCTCAGGCAAATAGCCAAATCACTGCTTGTAAACTTTGCTTTTCATGCAACTGCAGGATGCAATTCAGCTAAGCTTTGATGCCACATAGAAAGGATTCCCTTTCATCTAGTTTCCAATACCATGTTCCTCACTTTCTAAGTCATTACCAGCAGCACTTTTAGTGTCCATGTTTCTACCAACAGTCATTATGAAGGCTATTTGACTTGCTTGACTCGTGGCCCCTTCATCCATCTTCAGAGTGAACCATGACTATATTTCCCTTCATCATCACATTTCCTTCATTCTTTCTGGTCCTTCTGCATCCTTTTTATAAGGACATTTATACCCGATAGTTCACAACGATCTTCCATATAAATATTAATTTAATCATACTAGCAAAGTTCCTTTTGCCATGTAAGATAACATTATTTCCAGAGATTAGGCCATAGACATTTTAGAGGAGTATTATTCAGCCTCCAACCCAAGGTTTTGATAAAGAGGCAATTACTTTTTAAAAACTTCTAAACACTATAAGAGACAGGAAATGTGGATGAAATTCTTGGTACTTTCTCATCTTTCACTTTTGTGTCCACACACTTGTTCACCAAGGCTGTTGTAAGATCCAGTATTGTTAATCACCAATTGAAAAATCATTTTTTTAAAAAGGGAACTCTCAGTAAATTGATATTTTCAGAGATAAGTTGACTTAATTAAATAGTATGATCTATTAAGTTTCATCAATGTTAAGAGACCATTGAACTAAATACTTCATTTTAAAGGACCTATTCATTCAATCATATACATTTACCTGTAAGAGGGCTTACTATGTGTCAAACCCTGTGGTGTTTTAACTGTTGTTTTTTGTTGTTGTTGCTATTGTTGCCCTTGGTGGAGTGCTGTGGCATCATAGAACACAGCAACCTCCAACTCTTCTTGGGCTCAAGTGATTTTCTTACTTTAGCCTCCCAAGTAGCTGGAACTACAGGTGCCCACCACAATGCCTGGTTATTTTTTTAGAGATGAAGTCTCACTCTGGCTCAGGCTGGTCTCAGACTGTGAGTTCAGGCAACCCACCAGCCTCGGCCCCCCAGATGCTAGGATTACAAGCATGAGCCACAGTGCCTGGCCACCACTGTATTGTTTTAGATGCAAGAAAATGATATTCTTCTAGAGTCCAGTGGGAGGTATTCTAAGTAAACAAGCAAACACCAAGGAATACAGTAATATGCAGAATGGTGGGGAAATTTATAGTATGAGAACACCTAACATCAAAATGATCAAGGATATATGGCTTATTGTAAATAACACTTGAGCCTAGACTTAAGGGAAAGTTGCTTTTTCTCTGTGGAGGAGGTAAAAGTTCATATCATAGTCAAAAGGATAGAATAACATAATTTTCATATGAGTTATTTCTCTTTCATATTTGCATGGATGGAGCTGGAACACATTCTCAGCAAAGTATCTCAAGAATGGAAGAAAAAAGTATCCAATGTATACAGCCCTACTATGAAGCTAATTTATAGCTTTCATATGAAGGCTATAACCCAATTGTAGCACAAGAAGACAGGGAAAGGGGTAAGGGAGGGAAGGGGAGGGGCAGGGTGGGTGGAGAGAGGGTAAATGGAGGGATCACACTTACGGTGCATCTTAGATGGGATTTTCTCATTTATTGTGTGTTATGTACAATAAATGAGAAAATCCCATGAAGGTTTTGTCGAACATTTGGATAAAAATATTTCAGATTGCATATGAAGCCTGTATACTGTACCCCATGATTGCACTAATGTACACAGCTATGATTTAATAAAAAATGAAAATTATGCATGTGGCTCAGAGAGTAGGGTACTGGCCTCATATACTGAGGGTGGCGGGTACAAACCTGGCTCCTGCTGAACTGCAAAACAGGAAAAATGGCCGGGCGTTGTGGCGGGCTCCTGTAGTCCCAGCTACTCAGGAGGCTGAGGCAAGAGACTCGTGGAAGCCCAGGAGCTGGAGGTTGCTGTGAGCTGTGTGATGCCATGGCACTCTACCAAGGGCAATAAAGTGAGACTCTGTCTCTAAAAAATAAAAAAGATGGGACAGGAAGTTTATGAGGCTGACTAGCAGTAAGTTGTAAATAATTTTTTTAAATGTTTTTTTAATATTTTTTTGAGACAGAGTCTCAAGCTATCACCCTGGGTAGAGTGCCATGGCATAATAATTCACAGTAACCTCCAATGCTTGGGCTCAAGAGAGCCTCTTGCTTTGTTTTTCTATTTGTAGTAGAGACTGGGTCTTGCTTTTTGCTCAGGCTGATCTCAAACTCATGTGCCCAAGTTATCCATCTGCCATGGCTTCTCATAGTGCTAGGATTACAGGTGTGAGCCACCACACCCGGCCTAGTTGTAATTTTTTATGCTAAACTAGATAATTTGACTTTCATCCTGAGTTCAATGAGGCAAAGTCTGAGAAAAATTAAATAATCATATCTGTGATTTGAAAAATTCATTCTGGTGGCATGTCAAGACTGGATTAGATACTGGAGAGATTTTATGCAAAGAAAATAACTAGCTAAAATAACATTTCAGTAATCCAATTGATAAGTAATAAGAATATTGTGGAAGAAAATGGAAACATGAGAATAAGAGTGTCAAAACAAAGATATGGAAGGAGAATCAACAAAACCTGCAGTGTGAAGTAAAAGAGAGGCATTAGGAATTTATTTTGGGAGATGATATACTCTCTAAGTTGAGAAATATAGAAAAAGACACAGGTTTGTTATAAAAGAATAATGAGTATATGTTTGGACCTATTTAGCTTATAGGACTTGTTGGGTATTTTAATGGAAATGTTATCTGTATAGTTGGATTTATTTGGCTAGGAGGTCAGAATAGAAGTCTAGGGTGTGTGTGTATGTGTGTGTACACATTCTCAAGCAATTGAAGACACAGGTGTGACTAAATTTGTTCAAAGGAGAAGATAGAAGAGAAAAGTGATTTAGGAGGAAGCCCTATACTTTAAGACGATAAAAAATAAAAATGAAGTGATGCCACTAAAAAGTGTATGAAATATTAAAGGATTAGCCCAAAGCCTGGCAAAATAGAAAGGAATAGAAGAATATCTTTAAAATATGAAGCAAACCTTGTGGTAACTATTTCTCTTACTTTCTAACCCTGTAGTCGAAAACTCAAATGGCTATGGGAGCTGGGCAATTTAATGAGTTGAGAATCTTGGGTGTAGGATAATGATGGGGGACTGTCACATGCCAAAGAGCATCTTGTAGAGAAGAGGCAGCTGCTATCTAGGTCCTGCCTATTATTGCCCTGTGGGAATTTGGGTCAATGTTGCCAGATATTTGGCTTTTTTGAGAAAAGCTGAAACTATATATTTTTATGTGAAATATGCCAATTTAAAAATGTTTAAAGCCTCACAGAAGTACCTATGGGATATAGATATATATTTTTTTCAGCCCACAGGCTGCCAGTTACTAACATCTGCTTTGGCATCCATGATGGGAATAATTTGGACCAGCAAGACCTCTGGTTGGACCTGTGATTATAACCTTCTATTTCCATATTCATGAGTAGGCTCTTCACATAGATACCTTGATGAATAATTTTCACATTTTCTGCTACTCTATTTAAAGGTTGGCAATCGAAAAAATTAAAAAGCAGCTCATGAAAACAGGGATGTTCTAATTAATGCCTAAAACTTTTTGTAACATTTGCTACCTGCTATGACAAGTATAAACAGGGTGATCATATAGTTTCGGGATAAACAGGGATACCCTCGGCAGGAGGAGTAAGGTGAAATGTTTAACCACCCAAATAATATGAGATGCTCTTGGCAGAGAAATTGAACTATTTCCTTTTTACTCAGAACTTCTGAATCCAATGTTCTTACGTTAAATAGAACATTTACATTTCTCATTTTCTTAAAATCAATGACACCTTTAATACTTATCTTGAGGGTTGACCATGAACATTTCATTATTTTTAATTCTCACTTGCTAGTCATGTTATTTGTTTGAAGTCAGAGCAATTTTACTATGTATCAATTAGTGGTTTATTTTCTTTATGAATGCATAATCAAAATACCTTCAAATGGAAAATAATGAGCTGGCACTTCTCTATAGGTGGCACATATAATTTTTTTCATTTATAAATTGAAGATCAAGCATTGCTCTTTTGTACGGCAAAGGCCATTCAATTAGTAGAACTAATTTTCTCTGACTTTATGTCAACTTCTACTGTTTGTCTTTTAAACAGATGACAAGTACATAAAAATGCCATTTTTAAGGGGCTGAAATAGACTGGTTTCTTATACATTAATAATAAGCCACTTGAACATCTTTATTTTTAAGATGGCAGTTATAGGGGCGCAGATTTTTATGTCCTACCATGAAGATGTCAAGACAGAAACCACTCATACGAGCATTGCTGATTGCTCTCTACTGAATTATACTGGAATGACTTTGGGGAGAGAAAAAATATGCCCCAATAATTATGTATCAAATATGCTTCAAATAATTTGAAGCCAAAAGCATCTCTGAGCTGGTTATGAGGAAAACCCCATTTAGGAGACTTTATCTAAAAGTGTAGGCTAGAGATAGGGAAAGAAAATTTACTTGGGAAAAGTACAAATAAAGATTTCTTATTACCATGTTGTTATTCCAAGTGTGAGTCAACGGAATTCATCAAATAAGGAGGTTTTAAAATGCATGTGTGGGATACCTTTTGAAGTCTCATAAATATTTACATATTTCAAAAGATTATATCTGAGTATTTCTAAGATAATTGTTAGTAAAAAAAAATGTACCAATGGTTTAACACATAGTTTTAGACTAAGAAATGGTTTTGGGCTCTTTCAAGTTCTATTCTTCTCCACTTTTCAGAGGAGTTCAATAAAATCAGAAGACTAGGTGATGGAAGAGATGGAAGTCAAATCCAGAACTTCTTATTCTAAGTACATTTTCCTGTTTCAACCACTCTTTAAAATATAAGCACAATTCCATTAGGTAGGGAACAAAGGGAAGAAATCTTTGGATTTTTAAATTGCTTTGGTGTTTCATGAAAAAGTTAATTTTAACATGGTGTATCAAGATGAAATTAACACTTTCAAATTACACATATGCACACATAGACTTTCTTGGGTATTGTTCACCGTCAGCATACATTCTGACTCGCAACAATTATTTAGAAGTTAATAATGTTTGGTGTTTATTTCTATTTGTGGCAATATCTGGAGGAATACTTGGTGCTTGCCTTGGTAAGAGATGACCAGCGACCAATATCTTTTTAGAAGTCCTCAATCTAAATCTTTTTCTCTTAAAAAAAAATACAAAAGCTGGCTTTGTTTGGTCATCAAATTCTCTCATGAAGAATTTAAAGGTTTTGGACTTAGAGAAGCTAGCAGTTGTAATTTTATTATCACACATTAGTTTGTGTTTAAGCACATATGCTCTGTTTTACATGTGTTATTGAGAATAGCTACATATTTTCAAAGGATTGTGAGTTCTTGTGTCCAGGTGGTATAGCCCCATGCGAGGCCACCTATGAACTATACTTATTTGAATCCCTTGAAGAGGAACCAAATAATTATTTTCTGGGATATGAATCTAGTCTGTGTTCACAATAAACAACTCATTTTCATTAAAGTGGAAAAATTACTTAAAGTTCTACTCCTAGAACTAAAAAGTTAAATGAGGATTGCATACTAACACAGCCTTTTTTGGAAAGAAATATGGAGAATCCTTAAAGAGCTAGAAGTAGACCTTCCATCTGATCCAAAATCCTATTAATGGGTATATAACCAGAAGAAAAAAAGGACGTAAGGACATTTGCACTTAATGTTTATTATAGCTCAATTCACATATTCCCAGAGGTAGAAACAAACCAAGTGCCTATCAACCTATGAATAGATTAACAAATTGTGATATATGTATACCATGAAGTACTATTCAACCACAAATAAGATGGAGACTTTACTATCCCCAAATCCCTCCAATTAAATATAAAATATGTAAAGTATCTTCCTAAGTAAAGTATCACAAGAATGGAAAAGCAAGAATCTGATATACTCATGAACAACTACATGCCCAAACCAAAGGAAAACACAATTAAATTCAAGAACAGGAGAGGGGAGAAAGTTTGGTAAGCTCTCACCTAACAGGTACAACCTAGAGGTATGTGGCACATCTATTGCGTGAAGGGCTCAATTACCACTTGGACTTCACCTACCAAATGCAAACAATGTAAACTAATCATATGTACCCTTATATTAATCTGAATAAAGGTAAGTGAATAAAACTTATGAATTATAAATGTAAATATAAATATAAATACTAAAATATAAGGTAATTATAAATTAATATAGAACCTTTTGGGAAAAACCACTGATTAAGTAATAATTTACTTATCACATTAAGAAATGAAACTGCCTGTTACTTACATCTAAATTAAGCAAGACTATCTACACAAACATGACCAGCATACAGTGAACCTGGAACACTATTGCCTTATTTAGTTTTGGGCATCTTTGTCTTGACCTGCTTTAGATTCATTGTTGGATCATTCGGACAGATACATCTTCTGTCCCATACTAGCTCTTACTGAATGAGTCCATGCAGACAGTCCCTAGGGTAGTTCCCATGATTTGTGCTTCCTGGTATTCACCGCCTTTTATATCCTTTCCTATTGAGTGTTCAGGACATGAATGTTTTATAACCAACAGGATATGAAAAAAGTGGAGGGATGCATATTATTATGTATACATGATTACATAAAATGGTAATGCCCATCTTACTGAGACTTTCTGTTTTTTCTTCTAGAATAAGGAAATGCCCATCTTACTGAGACTTTCTGTTGTTTTTCCTTTTTAATACAATTTTTAAATTTTTAATATAGTGTTTTACTTTGTTGCCCTGGGTAGAGTGCTATGGCATCATCACATCTCACAGCAACTTCAAACTATTCTTGGGCTCAAGGGATCCTCATGCCTCAGCTTCCTGAGTAGTTAGGACTAAAGGTGCCCAACACAATGCCTGGTGAATTTTCCTATTTTTAGTAGAGACTGGATTGGCTTTTGCTCAGGTTGGTCGCAAACTCTTGAGCTGAAGCCAATCCACCCTACTTAGCCTCCCAGAGTACTAGGATTATAGGCCTGAGTCACAGTGCCCTGCCCACCTTCCTGTCTCTTAAGAAGTTGCCATGTTTTGAGTTGCAGTATGGAGAGGGCTCTGTGGCAGTAGATGAGGCCAGCCTCCAACAAACAGCCAGCAAGCAACTTAGGCCTTCCTTCCAATAGCCTGTGTGGTTAGTCTGCTAACCACCATGTGACCTTGGAAACTGAACTTTCTCATTTGAGCCTCAGATGAGACCATAGTCCAAGTCCTAGTTGACACCTTGGTTATAGCTTTGGGAAACCCTGAAGCAGAAGACCCAAATGGAGTGGTGCCTGGACCTTGGTATGTTCAATCACTGTGTTTAGATCCTGTGAGAATGCATGAAGAATCACACATTTCTGTTTCATGATCTCCCCAAGCATAGGGAGAGACTGAGAAGGAAGAACAGCGAGTAACATGATGTGATAAAATATAGAAGCATTTTAGTGCTGTGGAAACATGAAAAAGTGAATGATTCATTCTCTTGGGTTTGCCAGGGGTGGTGTGGGCTGAATGTCAGGGAAAGCTTCACAAAGGGAGAGAATGTTTGAGCTAGACCTTAGAGGTTAGTGAAGAGAGGGAGGGAAAGCAGAGGAAACTGTCTAGCAAGGGCATCAAAGGATTTATTTGCATGTCACTTATTTATTTACACCCCTCATTCCACAAAGAATTTAAAGTAGTTCACAGAAGTACAAAGAATGTATAAAGTATTTGGAGAGTACTAGTCTAGTCTGCATAGAAAATTGGATGCATGGTGATGGGAATAGTTCAGAATGTGTTCATGAAGACTTGTGTGCTGTGCTAGGAAGTTTAACTTTTCTCTAAGACATAATGCTAATGTGACAATGTCTTAAGGACAAACGTATCAAGTAGATTAAAAAAACTAATAAAATCCCCAAACAAAAATAGAAGTAACAGATCATATCTTTTGGTAGTACTTTGTATAGAATCAAATTGTATATATATTTATTCATTTAATATTTAATCATATATGGCACTTTATTAACTGTAATAAGAACATAATTTTAATTTTTTAAATTATGGATATATAATAGCTGTGTATCTTTATAAGGTACATTGAAGATTTGATACAGGAATAAAATGTGAAATAATCAAATTAGCATGATTAGGGTATCTATTACCTCAGGCATTTATCATTTCTTTGTGTTAGGAGCATTCCAATTCCATCCTTTTAGTTATTTTAAAGTATACACTAACTTATTGTTTATAGTCACTTTGCTGTGCTATCAAATACTGTTCATTTTATCTAAATATTTAGCTATATTTTTGCACCCAATAATCATCCCAAGTTTATCCTCCACCTCCCTGTTCCCCTTTCCAGCTTCTGGTAATGGTCATTCTACTCTCTGTCTGGAGGAGATCAATTGTTTTTAACATTTAGCTCCCACATATGAGTGAGAACATATGAGGTTTGTCTTTCCATGCTTGGCTTATTTTACTTATCACAATGTTCCCCACTTCTATCTATCAGGTTGTTTGCATTTGGTAAGATTTCATCATTTTTCTGGCTATATAATATTCCATTGTGCATATATACCACACTTGCTTTACACATTCTTCCATTGATGGACATTTAGATTGATTTCAAATATTGGCTATTGTGAATAGTGCTTCAATATACATGGGAGTGCAGGTATCTCTTTGACATACTGATTTCCCTTTCTTTGGATATTTACTCAGTTGGGTCATATGGTAGTTCTATTTTTGGTTTTTTCGAAGGACCTCTATAATTAAGACCTATGTAATTCTTTACTCTCAGGATGACAGCCAGCTAGTACAAAAGATAACTATTCTTCAGATAATCCAACAAAATAATTGATTGTATTTGTGTAAAGTTATAGAACAGAAAGATGAGTTACTATGACAACATTTAAAATAAGAAACTTAACCTCACCAGAGAGGTCAGGAAATTGCTAATTAAGGTCCAAGGATGATAGATGTTCTGTGGTATGTGTGAAAATGCTGGTTTTATAAGGTAAAAGTAAATATTTGTATGTGTCTGTTCATTTATGCAACATATACTAAAGTCCTACAAGGTATGAAGCTTCATGGGAGAAATAAGAACAAATATATAACACTGCTTCTATAAATTCATCTTGCAATTAATTTCTTATAAAGCATATTTAAAGTAAAATGCTAATTTAACTATTTCACAAAACAAGACTGTAAGTAGATGTTCTTAAGCTAAGAGTAATGTTACATTGATGATCATACTAATATCCTTGCTTCAGGAATCATGGGGTTTTCTAGTAACTAGAGGGAAAGTAGTAAAAGCAGAGACTTCTCTGGCTTATGGAAACTAAAGTGATTATATTCACTCAATTGTACCTTAGGAACTAAGATAAAGATTCCCCTTGCCCATCCTGAGAGTCTCAATTTTGAGCAAAGGATATATGATTAAAATAACTACAAAAACAACCACTACAATTTCTCTCATGTGACATTTCTTGCTCTTCTCCAGTTTAACTCTCTCATCAGGGTTAGAGGTAATAGGGATGAGGTCTGTCACTGAGCTTCTTGCTGCTGATTCCGAGACATTGGCTCTCAGACAACTCTCTTGATATTGTCTCCTCAGAGAGACTTGGCATCTTGTGATAACCAGCATAAACCTCAAAGTACTAAGGAATCTAGGTTTTAATTAAAATTTCCCACAGAAGGTGTAATTGGATCTTTTCCCCATGTCTATAAGCCACAGAAAAAAAATATAGCCAATATTACATAGATTATATATACCAACAAGAAAAAAACAAGGGCTTACGGCAAGATAACCTAGTGAAAAGTGAATACAAATTATCATTGAATGGTAAGGGACATTGTGGTACATCCTCCAATTCTGATGTACATCCTCCAATTCTGATGAGAGTGACTCATAAAATAAGATAAAGTGAGGCTCAGAGAGAACAATGATTCCAGAGATTTATGTCACTAGCAAATTGTTCAGCTTAGTTTCAAAGTTAGTCTCTTAAACAGATGACCAAAATTTATTTTTCTATCACTACCACAACTTTTGGTCTCTATGCCCAAAAGACAAGGGAACTTCAGTAGGGAGGATAAGACATGCATATAAACAACCAGAGTATAACACGGTATGGAAAATGTAGATGGAGTGATATTAGACCAACTTCCTTTCACTGGAAACTTGTAGAGGGCTTTAAGAAGGGAATGCAGTTTCTGACACCTAGCTTCCATGCATGGCAAAGGAGTGATCTCTTTTACCATGAAGCATCTTTCAGTATTTGAACATCAGAAGAAATGGCATAAAACCAAAATATATGCCAAGAGTAGTTGTTTTCACTTTATTGTTAAACATATTATTAGCCACTTAAACTCACTTCTGAGACTTCTACTTGACAAACGTATGACTGTCTTAGCTGCATTTGGGACAATTTATTGCGTGATAAAAAAATTGTCATTTGTAGATGTTTCTCCTGTCAACAGAGACTAAAGATTTCATTACCACCAAAATGCCTGTCTTAGTGTAAAGGTCAGAGGCTTGTTGGAGAAAATGCCCCTATATCTAGCTGTCACAAACCTGTCCTTCCCTCTTTCCACACCCTCTGGAATGGGAGCTCTCTGAAGGTTGGCCATTTATTGCACTTAGAATGAATACAGGCACTTTGTCATAGAAGATACTAACAAGAAATTTGATGCATTTTTCATTGGTGGAACAAGATGGGGAGAAGTTTTAACTTGCACATCCTAAATGTTTATGGGGAAGAGTGGCCTTGTGTGGGAAGGGAGAGGCAAAAAAGGCACAAAATGTTTCTGTGCAGATCATTTTATGCCAGCTTTTATATTCAACTCAGCTCAAGAGATGGGACTTTAGTGTGGGGCCTGAATGGTGAATAATGCTTCCCAGCAGGACCACAAACCAAGAAGAACCATGACAGAATGTGATAGGTGACTGTCTAGAGAAAGAGCAAACATCCTTAGAGAGCTATAATGACAACAGAAAATATATAGAGGGCTCAAAATGACACCAATGAGCTACTGAGGAAAAGGGAAAGGGGGCAGGATGTCTTCTTTGGATTTTAGGTAATCAGAGTAATTGAAAATATTTAGATATTGTTGCATATATAATGCAGCCCTGTGAGCTCTCCTTGAGTTTCCTTTAGTGGGAGAACCAATTCCAGCTGTCGTTTGTGAAATGATATTTACTGTTACTTTCTATGATTATGGAGAAATGTGTCATCACTGAAATTCTCATTGTGCTTAATGTTTTCTTTTACTTGCTTGCTACGTGACTGTGACTCTGATAAAGTAAAACATCATGAGCCATAAATTATATGAGAAACGCATAAAAAAGACATCTCAGAAAATGCATAGGGAATGGGATATCCAGGGCAGTAGCAAAAGTTGCTCACCTGTGACATCAGCTAGGCATAACAGAAGCAAAGTTTCAGCCACATGCATGGTGAGAAATAGGACATGTGTGTTAGCAGCAATAGTTGCAATCATTTACACAACAAATTAATCACTTAGCTGAGTAGAAACAGACCAACAAATGGCCGGTGTCCAACTCCGCATTCCCTACACTAAGCTACATTAACCCAGAAGAACGGTCAATTCTGCACACGCTGCATTGCCTGCTATATGTTGTGGTATTTTTATAACTTTTTCCTTATACTTTGTTTGAATCCCAATAAATAGACATTGGAATTAGAGTCAGAGCCGCACTGCTACACTAATAGTGTTCGGCCCTCAGACCCTCAGTTGTACCATTGTGTCACACTGAGCATCTCCCAGAAACCTAGAGGTTCGACCCTGTGAAAGGTCACCTCACCTTTCACAGAGAATAGAGAAACTGGATTTAGCTGTGTACTGTACCACGTCATGCTTTAGTTGCTGGAAACAGAACCTCCTTTGGTCGCATGTCTTCCAAATGGGGGTGGAGTGGCCAATAAACTTTCCCTTATGTCCATGGTAATAAAGCATGACCTAACTGGGGGCCATTTCTCAATATTCTGTACGCACAATGGATTTCAGTTCTTCCAGGAATCGTTTCCTAAAGCAAACTAAGAAAAAAGGCCCAGTCTAGAAAATGACTTTTAATGTTCTGCTCAACATGTGGATTTTGATTTGAAGATAATGAAAGCATTATATAAAACAGCAAGTGAGTTAATGATGCGGGTACAGCAAGGAAAAGGGTGGTATGTTTGGGGACAGCACAGACAGGTTCGTGGGTTCAGATTCAGTGTTATAGATAAGAAAGAGAAGAGGGTTTGGGGTAGGCAGTGACTATCACTGATGAAGGAAACGCAAAAACCACGAAAAAAGCAGCAAGGTGCAAACATTTTTAAGATTTGAGATTTTGTTCTTCATGACTTGCTTCATAAAACAATTAGTAATATGGGAGATAGGCTATTTCTTTTCCTTTAGGTTTCTATCAGACATTACCAGTTAATTACATGAATGTGGACTTTAACATGTGTGCTGTTATCTATGCTGTCATAATAAATTAGCACAGATTTAATGAGTTAAAACAACAAAAATTTATTATCTTTTGGTTCTGGACCCCAGAAGTTTGAAATGAGGCTCATAGGACTAAAATCGAAGTATTAGCAGGGCTGTTTTCCTTCTGGAGGCTACAGGGAAAAATGTTTCTTTTGCCTTTTTTTTTTTTTTGGAAGCTTCTGGAGGTAACTGCATTCCTCAACTGTTGGATCCTTCTCCAAGGATCTTCCAAGCCAGCAACATACAATTTTCCAATCTCTTTCTGACTCTGACTTCTTTTTCTACCACCCTCTTCTACTTTAAAGGTCCCTTATAACATGGGCACACCTGGATAATCCAGGATAATCTCTGTCTTTTAAGGCCAATTGATTGACAACCTTAGTTCCACCTGCAAATTTAATCTCACCTTGCAATGTAACAATGTATTCACAGGTCCCAGGGATTAGGACATGAACATCTTTGGGGAGGGATATTATTCTGACCAACACAACATCTGATTGATTATTAAATTAACATTTATGTGCACAGTATTTTAATTTAAATTTACTTTGGCAGTGCGGACTATAACATCCAAGCTTCAGAATGTGTACAGATATTTACTCTGTGCTTCTAAAGCCTTAATCTGTCAACAAATCAATCTACTAACCTCATCTTTCTCAAAAATATGCTTGCTTTTCTTAGAGTTCTTTCTGGATGTAGTACCTTTGCATTTCTATGAGGGAGACTGTTGCCTTTCGCAGGTGAATTTGGCTGCCTCAATGATTACAAAGTCATGTCTTCAGTCCCCCCTCACATCTACCCCTATCCACCCATTGTCATGTACAAGTGTGTCAGATATTGTACTAGATGATGTATATTCAAAGATGAATATCAAACATAGATACCATTCTTTAAACAGAATCTGAAGGGGAGAAAGAGGATGAGATATAACATTAAAGAAAAATGATGATTTATAAAGTAAATTACTATGAACTGTTAAGTCGGAAAGGGGTCTTAGCTGGCTATGAAAGTCTGCAAATCTTCAGTGTAAATAAAGACTTGGGATGTGATGGGTGGGGCTCAGGGGGTGATGTTCAATCAGAAGGAAGAACAAGTGGGGATAGAGGCCAGTCAGAAGGAAGAACAAGTGGGGATGGAGGCCAATCAGAAGGAAGAACAAGTGGGGATAAGAGGCCTTTTGCTGTCTGCTTATTTGTCTTTCCTCTTGACTCCCCCACCTCCATCCGGCCCCTCCACATAAAGTCCTTCTCTCTTCTCTCCTCTCCATTCCTAGGCCACCTGCAGAATTTTCATTTCTATTTTATTGAGAATAAGAGGAAATAATATGAGGACAAACTAACATCTTAGTACTTTAACATGATGCATAAGCTCCATATGATTTTTCTTCAAGTAAATCTCTTAACTACTTGCTCTTACAAAGCTAAGTTCTAGATATCTCAGTTTTAACCTCATCTTCTTCTTTATGGATTCTGCTATGTAACAGGGAAATGAAGAGACTTGGGAATCAGATGGATCTCAGTGTGGATCTCAGAGCAGCCATGACAAAGCACATGACCTTAAATGAATTGCTTTATTTCTCTGAACCCTACTCACTAGGGAAATGACAGAGTTAAAATAGCATGGGACTAACTTATTTATTGAATAGGCTAAACATGGTGTGGTTCAATCAGGAAGGTATTTTAGTTTTCAACCTCTTTCAGATATGGCCTGTTGGATCTCCCCACTCCATCAATACTTAGAGAAGATTCTACAACTTTAGATCACTTGAAGAAGAATAATTCCATTTTTGACATAAAAATTCAACTTCAAGTAGTTACGAGGTTTTGTCTAGACTTCAATTGTAAATTCTAAACTTGTCCCAAATCCATTCCACCTACACTGTGGAGATAGCATGGTTTCTCCTTTTAGTATTTCTTACTATTTCTTTTCTCCACCATCTGCCCCTCTTCCCTGCCTTCTTCACCCTTCAAGCTTCTCCAGAGTTGAGGAGAGGAGAAAGAAAATCACTGGTTTTTATTTATCTTGTCCTATTTGAAGTTCTGTCTTCACATTATCTGTTATTCCCATAGATTTGGCAAATGTTCAAATATTCATGTTTTTGAAAGGCACAAATGTGTGGGTTGGTGGAGCACCCACCCCAAGCAATTGATGCCACAAAAATGCATACCACATGCTGGCATTTTGGATCTGCTAACTAGCCTGCTTCTTGTCCCAAGATTCTTTATTGGACCCTTTTACTTTGGGCATTCTCAATAGTGTATCTCAAGCTGGTTATCTCCTGCGGAATCCACTTGGCCTGAAGAACTTTGTCATCTTTTCCATGACAACTATGTACATGCATAATCATTCTCCTTGCTACCCCTCCTCTTGTCTTGCTCTCCAAGGCCTCTCTCATCATTTTCTCACCCCCAGATTTCCTGGTGAAAAGAACTAAACTTGCTTTGGAATAGAATTCTAGGTGATACATGTCCAGATCATTTTTTCCTCCACTCTCTAGTCCCCTGGAAACACTGAGCTAGATCTGTGGGTTTCCCTAAGTCATCCAACATCCAACTTTAGAAGAAGATGATCATCTTTTCTTTTTCCAGGCATTTTAGATATAAATTTTTATTTTAGTAGTCTATATCTCTTGACTCCCGGCCAGTGGAGAACTAACTACTTCCTCTTTCCCACCAGGGAGGATAGGAGAGTTGCCACTAGGCTGGCAACTCTCCATCTGCCCTTAAATGAACAGGATGGAGTAATAAGCTAAAGGTTGAAGGGCTAATGCAGCCTCTTCTAGCTCCCGGATGACTAATAAACCTTCTTGATTGCTGTGTTTAAAATGCAGCAGGGCTTAGCTTCCATTGTCTGCCAATATGTAACTTTGGCCAAAATGCTCAAACTTGGAGAAGGGTTCAATTTTATATCCAAGCTCACATGTAAATTTCATAGAATGGTGTTTAGCTCATTAGGAAGTGCAGATATGTTAGTTTTGTCTTTGTTTTTACTTCCAAAGGTTCTCTAGAGCATTCCTGTAAGCCACCACTTATATAACTTTTTAAGGGGGTATTTAAATCTATCATTCATACTCTGGAATTTTTTAAATGAGCAAAAGAGCTAAAAGAGAATAAAAAGGAAATCTACATTTTAAGAACGGCTTGGGGGGATAGAGAAAAGGAACACTTTTCTGCATTGAAATATTTTTTTTTCTTTAGTTAAGAGGGCTGTGGGCCTCATTTACACTTACCTCTTCTGGAAGCTAACTTGTAGCTCAGCTTACCTGCTTTTAGAACAGGTTGATTCATTTTACCTTAGCATTGAGCTAGTGCACTTGAAATTGCTGATGAAAGGTACTGACAATTCCCTGGTCTATTTTGATAACGATTTATACTTGTAAGGCAATCCACCTATTAGTGTAAAAAAAAAAAAAGGGAATTAGGACAGCACCTTAAAAATGATCTCTGAAAGCAAGCACGGAGCCCCTGAGTCTGCTGGCCATGAATATTCCTATAGCATTTTTGACTCAGCACACAAATGTGGGTTGTATGGGGGTGTTTGCATTTGGTGCCAGATTGTTTGCCTACACCAGAGGCTGTCCTAAGAGATTTGTTGAATCTGCTTTTGCTTACAGATTGGAATTCAGGGAGACTTAATTTAAATGCCAAATTATAGCACAGGGTTTTTCTACACTTTATCTGTGGCTGCCTAGGTATAATGGCTTACCAATGATCAGTATGTATCTAAATATCTCTGTCTGTCACTTAGGTAAATATAATCTGTCAACTAACTTTTGTTAAAGTACTAACAATTTTACTATTATACTAGAGGCTATTTGTGTAGGATAATACGTAATAGATCTTCTATCCATGTTATGAAGTACCCCAATATCTTACCTCAAAAGAGGCAGTTATAATGGGAAAATTTTAAATAACCTCTCATCTGGATTAAATTAAGCACAGTTTAAATTTTTTATTTGTTTTTGAGTAAGGATCTTACTTTTTCTGAGCCTTTCCCCAAAATAACTACATTTAAAAAATATCTATGTCTCAGTTTGCTATGAGGAAAAAAATGTGATAATATAAGCATAGAGACTAGAACATTACTTGGCATTTAGAAGATGGTCAAGATCTATTCATTCTCTTCTCCCTTTGATGCTAAGATAAGACTTACTTGCTACTCTCATAGTTAGAGCAGTCAGTGACACACCCAAAGAACAATTACAGCAATTGCTCTAGTCTTGGATTTGGGGGAGCCAGTGTTACCTTTAATTGGCAGTGTCTCCGGGAGAGAGTAGGAGGTATCTCTGCTACTGTTTTTAGCTCTTGTATAATCTTTTTTTTTTTTTTGAGATGTGTAGAAGGAAGCCCCTTTCTCCTTTTTGGTCTTTTTTATGTTAGAAATTTGTGTTCATGGGGAAACCACATAAATGGCTGCTGTTTTCTTTGCTTCTTCAATTTTAAAAGTGAAGTTTTCTGTTGGGATTGCTGGTACCTCTGAAGGTTTTTAGAAGGAATATACTTTATGAACACACAGAGGATTAGGTTATGGTCATTTCAGCCCTTTGTTCCATTATCTGGTTCACTTCAGAGCACAAAGAAGGAAAAAAGATCCTGGGTATTGAGCCAGGCAGTCTGAGTGTGACCCGCTCTGGTGCTATCCCAGTGACTTCAGGTAAGTTGCTTAGCCCAGGGCAGATGTCTTCCAGCTCTAAGAACAGTCAGAGGTTTTCCCATCATTGGCCCTTTGTTCCCTCTGTTCTTGGAACACCTTCCCTCTCCGCTTTCCCTGATTAACTACTCATCTCAGTTTAAGTATTGCTATTTCAAAGACACCTGTTTCAGGTTGGTTCTTTCTTCTTTAGTCTGGGCACCACTGTCTGGTTGCCTCCATCACCAATCACAATTTGAATGAATGTATTTATATGTTTGTTTAGTTGATGGGTGTTGTTCCTCCTCTACATGAAGATAAACTCTTCAAGGGTAGAAAGTAGGTCTGTTGTCCACTACCATCGATAAAATGTCTCAAATAGTGACATATAGAAGGAGCTCAACAATATTTAGGCAATGAATAAAAATGAATTATCCAGAATCGGTTTCTTCATGTATAAAGGAGATAATAATAGGAGATAATAACACTACTTGATTTGAGATTTGCATGAGATAGAAATGGGAAAGATCTGGCAGAGTGCTTAAACCAGCATTGACGTTACCATTGTAAGTCCATGTGCTACTTTTCTATTATAGACCAATATTGTGAAATTGGGCAAGACTGTCAGCTCTCAGACCTCACTTACCTCTTCTTTAAAATGAAAACACTAGGCTATTTCATTTCAAGAGGTCCCTTGCCTATGTAATACCTGGATTTTTAAGCATATGAACCACCTTTTTTATTAGTCAATTAGAAATTTTATACTTTAATCTCCCCAAATATTTGAGTTTTTATGTAGCAAGAACACAAAACTATTCCTTTTCTATTGGGAAATTTATTATCAACCAAGAGAAAAAGGGACTATTTCACTGGTTATAATTCTTTGCAGTTTACTAGCAATAAAAAGAACAGCTAGAAATAACATGATTACTCTGTGGTGAAAAAAATATATAAAATTTACTGTAAAATTAAGAGTTTTAACCATTTATCAAAACTGTAATTGCTTATGACATATTTCAAAATTTGCTATTCTGGGGGAAGGAATTGGGAAAATTTGATATTCTGATTTGATATTTTGAATTAAAAGTGATTGCTTGGCTGAGAGGAATTATCATGGAAACTGTTCTTTGCCAGTGGTAATATGGCGTACCCCATTACAAGGAAGTGGGGAAGTTTGCTTACTTTCCTCCATAGTATTAGAGGGAGCAAAAAAGTATAATGCACCACTTTACAGGACTTATTTCAATCTGCAGACCTGATCCAGACAACATGTCTCCTCAAGAAGGGAGGGGAGGGGAGGGGGGAGTATGGGTGGAGGGAGGGCAATTGGTGGGATCACACCTATGGTGCATCTTAGCAGGGTACTGGGGAAACTTATTAAATGTAGAGTATCAATGTCTTTATATAGTGATCAAGAAAATGC
>CAUYON010179373.1:0-19695 GCA_963573935.1 Arctocebus calabarensis
CGCCACAATGTCTGCTATTTTATTTTGTTGTTGTTGTCATTGTTGTTTGGCAGGCCCCGGCTGGGTTTAACCTGCCGGCTCCGGTGTATGTGGCTGGCGCCCTAGCTACTGAGCTATGGCCCCCGAGCCTGTTCATACTTCTGTAGAAGGCTGCTTTGCCCACTTGTCTGCCTGGGTCCTAGGTTATCTTCCCATCTCTCTCTTTTTTTTTTTTTTTTGAGACAGAGCCTCAAGCTATCGCCCTGGATAGAGTGCTATGGCATCACAGCTCACAGCAACCTCCAATTCTTGGGCTCAAGCGAGTCTCTTGCCTCTGCCTCCCAAGTAGCTGGGACTACAGGCGCCCGCCACAACGCCCGGCCATTTTTTGGTTGTAGCCGTCATTGTTGTTTGTCTGGTCCAGGCTGGATTTGAACCTGCCAGCTCAGGTGTACGTGTCTGGCACCCTAGCCCATTGAGCCACAGGCGCCGAGCCTTCCCATCTCAATTAATTGTATTACCCCCCAGGAAGACACTGAAATGGCTCACCTAGCATCCATCCCTCTCCCCTCCTCCTAGAGCGTCCTCCTGCATAACACAGGCTAGAAGCTACATTGCCCATTGTTGCGGGGTCCCAAGTTTTTTAGTTTCTATTCGTTAGAGGTGATTACATGAGACTTGAATTCAGGAGTGAAGTAAGTGGAGATAGACAGGGCATGAGGAGTCCCTCTTGCTGATGCAGACTGGAGATAAAGTGGTGTGAATTCTAGAGTCAGTAGCTGTCTCAGGGTCTTCTCCATCCAGTTTACCTCGTCTTTTTCAGATAAGAGTGATTGCTCAAGGAATCTCAGCCAAAAGCTGAATTCTTCAGCTCTCATAAGGAGTCTGTAAGTCACCTAATACCCCGCAGTTAAATCATTCTTGCTAAATTAGCTGCAGTGGATTCTGTTCTGTTAGCCTAAAATAATCAAAAGGGTCAGAATCTAATTTGAAGAGAATTTCTTCAAGCACAAAGTATGAGGATGAACCACCTGGAAACACCAACTCCAAAGGAATAGAAACAGCATTCCAAAGTAGAGAAGTTAAGATTTCGTATAGACAGAGACAGAAGTTTTTGACAGGATTATAGCATTATTCATGTAAAGTTGGTACATGGTTGTAAGCAGTGTTTCTTTTGGGGAAGGGTATATTTAACTTTTTTTTGTTTTTGAGACAGAGTCTCACTATGTCACCCTCGGTAGAGTGCCACGGTGTCACAGCTCACGGCAACCTCAAACTCTGGGGCTTAAGCAATTCTCTTGCCTCAGCCTCCCAAGTAGGTGCCCACCACAATGCCCGGATATATTTGTTATTGTAGTTGTCATTGTTCTTTTAGCTGGCTCCAGCTGGGTTCAAACCCTCCAGCCTTGGTGTATGTGGCTGACGCCCTACCCACTGAGCAATGGGCACTGCCCTTAACATTTTTTTTTACAAAGGGGATTAGTAATCATGGGTTTCTGTCATCTAGTCTAAGCAAAGCAGAGCAACAGAAGGGCAGTTAATCATTAATCTATAACAAGGGTTATTAATTAAAAGTCAGGAGGTTTTTGGACCTGATGTCATTTAATTCTCTAGTCATTATACATAACAAGAAAAAATAAGGAAGTACGGTAACTATAATCTGTGAACAAAAGTTGATAACTACATGTGACTCAAATCATAGTCTTCTTAAGGCTTAAGAAGTACTGAGGAGGTTACAACAGCTTTTAAATTTTATTTATTTTCACAGTTCTCTGTAACTAAGCCTTGAATGACTGATAAATTATCTGTCTATAAGGCCTGAGTTAGAAATTTGATACATTTCTTAAATTACTCCCTTTCCCTCACTCTCCATAGCTAACTGATCCCTGTGTGTTGTCTAAATAAGTCGTGTTAAAGAAAATACTATTCTGGGTGGCGCCTATGGCTCATCGAGTAGGGCGCTGGCCCCATATACTGAAGGTGGTGGGTTCAAACCCGGCCTGCAAAACAGAATAATAGCCGGGTGTTGTGGCGGGCGCTGTAGTCCCAGCTGCTTGGGAGGCTGAGGCAAGAGAATCGCCTAAGCCCAGGAGTTGGAGGCTGCTGTGAGCTGTGTGACACCACGGCACTCTACCAAGGGTGATAAAGTGAGATTCCGTCTCTACAAAAAAAAAAAAGAAAAGAAAATACTATTCTGACACTTGTTAAAAAGATAAGGAAGACTTTGTTTGAGATTACAGACATCGAGACTATTGCTATAGGAGAGCCAGATCTGGCTCAACTTTGAATTCCGAAAAGTCGGCTGGAGATGTACAGCCAACCAGCGGAGTGAGGCAGTCAGTGGAGGCATCAGTATGGGGGACTCTTGCTGAAGGCAGGCCAGGTGATCAGACATCAAGGCTAGGGAATGAGGAATTTGACCAGATATTGACAGTGGTGAAATATCAAGATGGGGGATTCTTGCTAAACTGACTTACCAGGATTCTTGCTAGGATTGGGCTTTGCAGGCCCAGCAAGGACAGGGGGGCCAAAGTTGAGGCCTCGCCCAGAGGGGGGCTCAGAGGAGTCTGACTAAAGTTTGGTCAAGGAAGGAGTCTTTGTCAGTCGATACATGTAAAAGTGCTCAGCACAGAGCAGGCGTTCTCGTTTTCTTGCCCTTGCCCATTTTGCCAGGCTGGGAGAGAGGAGAAAGCTGAGCCGTGGCAGGCCAGGGAAAGCCAGTGATGGCGCAGCAGCGGGGGTGGAAGTGACGCAGTGAGAGGCGGGCAGGTGCCGGGCACCCTGAGTTTGATTCTGCAGACAATGGGAAACAATCCTTGGGAATGTTCTAAGCAAGGAAGTGACATGACATACACTATATTTTACAAGGATGACTCTGGCAGCTGTGGAAACTGGAGGAATGAAGGTGAAAGTACACGTAGAAGCAGCAAGAGGACAGATCTTTTCACCGAAAGCTCTACTAACTTGATTCCTTCATAATCCCTGAGGCGAGATCAAGGTTGAGTGGGAGGTAATCTCATTAACGGCTGCAACAAATTCAATGAAAGGTCTAGTAACCTGCCTAAAAGAAATGAGAAAGACCTGTGTAAAACAGGCTATGAGATTTTGGTGACAAGTCTAAAATTACCTTATAAATTAAGAGAAAGTATTTCTAAGTGGAAAGCCCCAATACCGCAAAGATATCGGTTTTCTTTGACTTGATCTATAATGTTAATACCCCTCTAAGCAATAGCAACAAGTTCTTTTCAGAACTTGGAAATCAAGTCCTTAAGTTCATGTGGAAGGAAAATTTTTTAACATACAAGACCTTTTACAAAGAAGAACAATGCGTGTGTGTGTGTGCCCTTCAAAGAATAACTGAAAATTACAGGGATCTAAACAATGCAGCACTGACAACATAGCAATTGCCCAGGAAAGAGAGGGAACCACAGAATAGAATGAAGAGCCCCAAACAGAAATAAATAGCTTTATGACATTTTAAAATAAACTATTAATATAAAACGTGTTTTAAATCCCTGAAGAAAGAATGGCCTATTCAATTTACGGCATTTTTGTTCATTGCCTATCAATCCAGGTTAAAAAAAAAATTAAGAGTCTTACTTAACTATGTACAAAAATAAACATCAGTGGAAATAAAGTATCTGATTCAAAAACAAAACTATAAAAGCCTTAGGAAAAAATAGGGGGATTTTTATCATCTTTGAATCCTAACCATGGTCTATCCAAAGACATAAAAGGAAGATTGACAAGTCAGATCACAAAAAAATTAGAAAACATTGTAAGACAAAATACTGCATACATAAAGGTAAAAGAAAATTGACAGACTGGGAGAAAATATTTGTGTTACACAGGACAGACTAATATTCATTATTTAAAAATCACTCATAAAAATTACTAGAGAAAAGAAAATGGCCCAAAGGCTATTAAAAAGGTTCTTATTAGAAGTTATAAAATGCTTATGTTACTCAGGCTCACAAGTAACCAAGGAAGGGCAATTTAAAACAGCTTACAAAATTGAAAAATTGAAAAATAATATTGTGTGAGATGAGGCTGTGGGGAAATGGATACTGTTACCCTTTGCGGGGGGAATTTGGCAATATTATTGATATTTTAATTATATACATCCTTTAAGTTTTGGTAATTTTGTTGCACAACAGATAAATAATACTTGGAACAGATAAATCAATACCTGGAAGTAGGGTGCTGCAATTAAAAAAAAACAAAAAACAAGCTTGGCACCTGTAGCTCAAGTGGCTAAGGCGCTAGCCACATACACAGGAGCTGGTGGGTTCAAATCCAGCCCAGGCCTGCCAAACAACAATGACAACTACAACCAAAAAATAGCCGGGCATTGTGGTGAGTGCCTGTAGTCCCAGCTACTTGGGAGGCTGAGGCCAGAAGATCACTTAAGCCCAAGAGTTTGAGGTTGCTGTGAGCTGTGACAGCACAGTACTCTACCAAGGGTGACAGCTTGAGACTCTATCTGAAAAAAAAAGACCCACCTAAAGTGTGGTAGTGACTTTGGAATCAGGCATTGGACTGAAACTGGAATGACTTTGAACATAGGGTTAGTGAAAGTGAAGTATCTTTATTTATTTATTTATTTATTTATTTTTAGAGACAGAGTCTCATTTTGTTGCCCTCAGTAGAGTACTGGGACATCACAGCTCTCACCTTGTGAAACCTAAGGCTAGTTTTTGAGATATTCCAGCTCTTGGGCTTAGGCAATTCTCTTGCCTCAGCCTCCCAAGTAGCTGCACCCGCCACAACGCCCGGCTATTTTTTGTTGCAGTTTGGCCGGGGTCGGGTTCAAACCCATCATCCTCCCCTCAGCCACAGGCGTCGCCCCAAAGTGAAGTATTTTGAAAAGACTTTTGGTAGAAGTATAGACATGAGAAGGCTCATTTAAAGGAGAGAGAGGAAAATGTTCTTATACTGGAGGAAAGAGATCCTTGTTGGCCGTGGCAGAAAGATTAACACAGTGGCCTGCAATAACATGGAAGGCAGATGGATCTACCTACTGAATTTGGGATCTGACTAAGGAGATCTGCAGCTACAGTGTGCAAGGTGCTTTCTAGCTTCATCTCTCTGTTATACTAAAAGGTGAGAGGGGCACGGTAAGCTAAAGGGAGGGTCACTAAGCATAAAGGAGCCAGAGCTGATAGTTTTTTAAAAATTTCCAGACTCTCTAGGTAGCCAACAACACTACTCTGACTTTTAGGCAGAGATCAAGTCCAGGCACTCTTGGGAAAACATGGTCTAAACATGACAGCCATGGTGTAAATATAAGTTTCCTTAAGACCTCAGAAAGAGGGCGGCACCTGTGGCTCAGTGGGCAGGGTGCCGGCCCCATATACCGAGTGTGGCGGGTTCAAACCTGGCCCCGGCCAAACTGCAACAACAACAACAACAAAAAGACCTCAGAAAGATCTATTGTGGCATCACAGAGTATCTTTCAATTAGATAAAAGGGCATCTACATATTATTAAATTATGGCTGACAAATTCTCTTAAATAACAGGACATATCTTGAAGAGATTTGTGGCTGTGGCTATTATCTAATGGCACGAGCCTCAGTTAGAATCACAGGAAACTGTAACAGCCTTACCAGGTTCATTGCCGGCTGCTCAAGAGGACACCAACACACTGAGACAGCAGGGGTTACAGCAGAGAGTTTAACATCACAGGTGCCATGAGAGGACCTGAAAGGAAGTTCTTAAATCTGTTTCCCTAAGAATTTGGGGATAAGGGTTTATAAAGATCGTTTGGTGGGCAAAAGGTGGGCTCAAAGCACAGTAAGTATATATATGTTTTTTTACCCTTTTTTGGATCAATAATATAAGTGTACTGCAGAAGTTTAACTACAGGTCCAAGTGTGCCATGAGATGAAAAAGGTTGAGAAACACTGTCGTGGGAGTCTAAAAGGCATCTGGCTATAGTGTCTCAATACTAAACTAAAGCATCTTCTGTTAAAGTGGAAGCAGACAGTGGCAACCTAACAGATTTTTTTTTTCACCTGGAATTTGTATGTCTTACATTTGCAGGGTCTCAGGAAAAGACAGCGGTGATTTCATTGAGTCCAAGTCAGAAAAGTGGAAAAAGTTGGGAATGTTATCCAGAGAGTTGTAGCCAGGAAAGAATTCAGGATTCAAATTGTAGACAAATAGCAAAAGCTCAGAAACAGTGGACAAGGCTAGAATGTAATAACAGGTGGACCATAATTTCTTTTTTCTGAACCATATATTTTTTCTCTCCCTGGTTTGCTATTTTTAATTAAAGACAAATCATAGTAGGGCCAATTTACTTGCAAAAATAAACTTTCATCTCATGATACTGAGCCAGATCATTTCATAAAGTTCAATAAGAATAATTATAAGGCATATGAGTTTTTCTTTTTCCAAAAAAATTTGCTTTTCTGGAACTTTTTCATAAGGAATCTCAGCTTAGATTTGAAAGCCTCTTAAGTCAAGCCAAGGGATTTATTTGTGCCATAACACACCGGTATAAATTTATCTTTTCTTCCTTTTTTTTTTTAATTCGATAAAGTTTTATTTTTCCAAATATGCAGTTGGTTGGACCTGCTCCTGCATCTTCACCAGCAGGGGCATCTCCACCCTTGGTACTTCTGGTGTGAATCACTGGAGCTCCTGGCTTTGGAACCACTTTTATAAGTCCTTTACTAGGGAGCTTTTGCAGGGCTGCCCTGGCCAGAGAACCTCGAATCTTCAGTCCCTCAGAGATCACAGCTGGGGTTATGCTTATGATTGGGAACTTCCTTACAGAGTTTGTCATATGTAGCTTTTTCAAACAAGACTAGGTTGTTGAAATTGTCCCTAACTTTGCCATTGGAGCACTTCTTCTTTTTGGCCTTGTCCCCAGATCTGTTCACTGGGCCTTTGTCTTTCTTGGCCAAGTTCTGGCATCTTTCTTCTTGTCTTCCTTGGGAGGCATCTGAAGTTCGGAGGGAAGCTGCTACTACTGCGGCCTTGCTAAGATGTTGGAAATTTATCTTTTCGCGAGGTCCCAAAGTAGCTTGGGATTCCTGGTCCTGACAGAAAGTGACATTTTTAACTTAACACAGACCAAGAAATGTTACCGATGACATACCTGGCCAGTTTTTCTAAAACGCTTCTTATCAGCCTTATAAACTCAACTTTAAGTACTTAACACAGCCTGGGCACCTGTGAAAGTACATCATGCCAGTCAAAGCCTTGGTAAAATGGCCAGTGTCTTTCATTGTGTTCTATTACAGAAAAAAACAACAGATTTTTGTTGAACTTATGCAAATAACTATATTGTCATAGACTAAGAATACTTACAAATAGTTTTCAAATTCTGGAGAAATCAAGTAGAGAAGAAAATAAATGCTTCAAACTTTGCTTACAAATATATACTTACTTATATGCTATAAACAGCTCAAAAAAAGAAAAAGTTTTTCTTGACTTCTAGAAAACAAGACACAAAAGGATCAGCAATGTTTCAAACAGAAGGTCAAAAATAGGCTCGGTGCCTGTGGCTCAACGAGCTAAGGCACCAGCCATGTACACCTGAGCTGGCGGGTTCGAATCCAACCCGGGCCCGCCAAACAACAATGACGGCTGCAACCAAAAAATGGCGGGGCGTTGTGGTGGGCACATGTAGTCCCAGCTACTTGGGAGGCAGAGGCAGGAGACTCGCTTAAGCCCAGGAATTGGAGGTTGCTGTGAGCTGCAATGCCACAGCACTCTATACAGGGTGACAGCTTGAGGCTCTGTCTCAAAAAAAAAAAAAAGGTCAAAAATAAATTAATTCAGGCTTGGCACCTGTAGCTCAGCAGTTAGGGCGCTGGCCACATACACCCGGGCTGGAGGGTTCAAACCCAGCCCAGACCTGCTAAACAACAATGACAACTACAACAACAACAAAAAAATAGATGGCACTGTGGCAGGTGCCTGTAGTCTCAGCTATTTGGAAGGATGAGCCAAGAGAATCACTTAAGCCCAAGAGTTTGAAGTTGCTGGAGCTGTGACGCCATAGCACTCTACTACCAAGGGCGACATAGTGAGATTCTGTCTCAATAAAATAAAATAAAATAAAATAAGTTAGTTCAGGCCCATGTAACCAATTTCTGTTCTGTTTGAAGCTGAGTTAGCAATATGTATGAATGCATACATTTTTTTTTCTTTTTTATTTGTTTTTTGAGACCAGAGTCTCATGATGTCATCCTAGGTAGAGTGCCATGGGGTCACAGTTCCCAGCAACCTCAAACTCTTAGGTTCAAGCCATTCTCTTGCCTCAGCCTCCCAAGTAGCTAGGACTACAGGCGCCTGCCACAATGCCCAGCTATTTTGTTGTTGTTGTAGTTGTCATTGTTGTTTAGCAGACCCGGGCCAGATTTGAACCCAATAGCCCTAGAGTATGTGGTCAGCGCCCTACCCACTGAGCTACAGGCACCGAGCCAGAATGCACTGGCTTTTTGATTAAAGCATTGCAAGTTTGCCTTCTTTTAGTCTAATGTATATAATCTCCAAAGTTGTCAGAAACCTGTATTCACAGATCTTGTTAGGCCTTTCCATGACTTTCCTTAAAAAAGCAAACTTTGGACTGTAGTCAGTTTTAAAAAATCACTTTATGAGAAGAATTAAAGTAAAATAACATAAAAGTCTTAAATAGCCCTAGCTAAAGAAACAACTGACAAAGAAATTTGGTTATGTTTGTGGCATACCACAATTTAACATAATAACCACACTTACTACTTACAAACCAAGAGATACCAGAATTTTAGAAATTTTTTACAGTATCAAGACATTAATAACATGTTTATAAAAATATGACCCAAAGAAAGTTAAACACCATTTCATATCTGACAATGGTTCCTTCAGGGTTTTTTTGTTTGTTAGTTTTTTTGAGACAGAGTCTCACTGTGTTACCCTGGGTAGAGTGCCGTGGCATCATAGCTCACAGCAACCTCAAAGTCTTGGGCTTAAGCGATTCTCTTGCCTCAGCCTCCTGAGTAGCTGGGACTACAGGTGCCCACCACAATGCCCAGCTACTTTTTGGTTGTAGTTGTCATTGTTGTTTGTCAGGCTTGAGTTGGATTCAAAACTGCCAGCTCTGGTGTACGTGGCTAGAGCTACTGGCACCAAGTCTTCCTGCAGGTTTTTAACATAATGACATTATGTTTCTTATAGATTCTCAATAGCACTAATATTTTAAAGGGTAGTTTGAGGCCAGGCTCGGTTGCTCACACCTATAATCCTAGCACTCAGGGAGGCTGAGGCGGGTGGATTGCTTAGCTGACCAGTTCAAGACCAACCTGAGCAAAAGCAAGACCCCGTCTCTACTAAAAATAGAAAAACTGTGGCAAGTGGTTTGCTTGAATCCAGGAGTTGGTGGTTGCTGTGAGGTATGATGCCACTGCACTCTACCCAGGGTGACAGCTTGAGACTCTGTTAAAAAAAAAAAAAAAAAAGGAATTTGAGGTCAAAAAGACTGAGTTGGGAATCTTGATTTTGCAAAGTTTGCCAAATGTCAAAGTTGACTTTAAATACTGTTGTCATAAAATACTTATTACAAAACAGAATCACAGGTTACTCTAAAATTATAGTCATTCATTTAGCCAAACTGATAATTCAAACATTTCAAAAGGCAAAAGTTTGCCTCTTTGGTAGAGGGGAGACTGTTTCCCAAACAACCACAGATAGAATATAAACAACAGAAAGACTAGCTGCTCAGGAGGCAGGCTGAATCTTTCTCTCTCCCTCTTCCCCCTTTTTTGGCAGTTTATTCAAAAGGTGGACAAAAATCTTTTATTATTTCTATTAATAGCACATAAAAATTTTGATGGAAAGAAAAAAGCAAATTTTACCTTTACATTAGTACATTACTAATGGTAAATCTAATCAATCTTAATAAAATTTTATAAACAAATCCATCTAGTTTTAATCTAGTTTAAACCTTAAGGTAAGGTTTTTATAAACCTCCATCATTTTTCCTACTTTTATACCCATTTAATTTTAATTATTATTTATTTAACTTAAACCAATTTTCAAAAGCTGTAAACTAGCCAAGGGTAGTGGCTCATGCCTGTAATCCTAACACTCCAGAAGGCTGAGGTGGCTGGATTGCTTGAGCTCAGGAGTTTGAGACCAGCCTGAGTAACAGTGAGACCCTATCTGTACTAAAAATAGAAAAACCAGCTGGGTGTTGTTGCCTGTAGTCCCAGCTACTTGGGAGGCTGAGGCAAGGAGATCTCTTGAGCCCAAGAGTTTGAAGTTGCTGTGAGCTATAATGACACCAGGGCACTCTACCCATGGTGACAGAGAAACTCTGTCTCAAATAACAACCAAAAAATCCCCTGAAAATTAGATAAAATTACCTTTTTTTAACAAAAACTATATTTCTATGTCTCCTTATAACCTTTTTTTATCAAAAAATATATCTTACGGCTCGGTGCTCATAGCACAGTGGTTATGGTGCCAGCCACATACCCTGAGGGTGGTGGGTTCCAACCTGGCCCAGGCCAGTTAAACAACAATGACAACTGCAACAAAAAATAGCCAGGCATTGTGGTGGGCGCCTATATCACAGCTACCTGGGAGGCTGAGGCAAGAGAATCGCTTAAGTCCAAGAGTTTGAGGTTGCTGTGAGCTGTGATGCCACCTCACTCTATTGAGGGAGACATATTGAGACTCTTGTCTCAAAAAATATATATATGTATACATATATGTATATGTATATTTATGTATATGTATAAATGTATATTTACATTTCAGATAAAATTGTTTCTCTTCTACCTATTAGGTTTAATAGGTAATCATAATGCTAACTTTTAGAAAAACCAGTGAGAGGCCAGGTGCAGTGGCTCACACTTATAATCCTAGTACTTTGGAAGGCTGAGGGGCTTGGCTCACCTGAGGCCAGGAGTTCAAGCCCAGCCAAAGCAGCATAGTGAGAGCTCATCTCTACCAAAAATAGAGATGGGGGTGGCACCTGTGGCTCAGAGAAGTAGGGCACCAGCTCTACTGGTGGGTGGCGGGCTTGAACTCGGCCCCCACCAAACTGCAACAAAAAATAGCCAGGCATTGTGGTGGGTGCCTACTCGGGAGGCTGAGGCAAGATAATCACCTACGCCCAAAAGCTGGAGGTTGCTGTGAGCTGTGATGCCACAGCACTCTACCAAGGGTGACAAAGCGATACTCTGTCTCTAAAAAAAAAAGAAGAAGAAGAATTAGCTGGGCATGGCATGAGCCTCTGTAGTCCCAGGTACTCAGGGAGCCTCTAGCAAGAGGATCATGTGAGACCAGGAGTTTGAGATTACAGTAAACAATGATGAATGAAGATAAATACATCGCAATCTGACCTGGGCAATGGAGTGAGACCCTGGCTCAAAACTGCACCACCAACAAAATAACTTGTGGAATATTTATTATCATATTATTTATTATTATTTGTTTTAGCTACTTTTGGAGTAATTTGTTACATAACAATAGATAACTATTACACAAGGAGTAGTGAAGAATTTAGTAATTACAACATGAATTGGAGATTGAATCTTAGAAACATTACACTGTGTTAGCCTTCAATCAACAGTAAAAAGTGGCAGTGTAGGTGAATACTGCAAATTAAATTTATCTTAATTACAAGAAGAGAAAAGAACAGAGTGGCAATGAGATTTACTTTTAGGAAAGAAGTTTACGTGTGCACCTTGTGGAGGTGGAAAGGTCTGATACCTTTCCTCACCCACCCAAAGTGTCACAGTTGACAATCCTGTAATAAAAGACAGATTAACAAGAAGAAAGCATTACATTTTTTTTTCATCAAAAGTTTACATGATGGCTCGGCGCCTGTAGCTCCGTGGTTAGAGCGCCAGCCACACACACAGGGGCAGGTGGGTCGGGAGGCGTTGTGGTGGGTCCTTGTAGTCCCAGCTACTTGGGAGGCTGAAGCAAGAGAATTGCTTAAGCCCAAGAGTTTGAGCTGTGACGCCGTGGAAGTCTACTGAGGGTGACATAGTGAGAGTCTGTCTCAAAAAAAACCCAAAAAGTTCACATGACATAGGAGCGAAGATCCAAAGACCCAGGGGAAACTGTCTATTTTTAGGTTTGATGCAGAGCAGACAGCCATGTAGAAATGTGATTAGGCAAAAAGAATATAACTTAATGGTAACAAAGGGAAACCTAGCATGGCCTTTCTGTTCAGATTCTTCCTGGCCCACCCCTGCCCTATTCCTTCCTCATGGGTACAGGCAGGGCCCCTTTGTAACAGGGTCTGATGACCTACCATCAGACAAGGTAGGTCAGGATAGGTTAGAGTAATAGTTCCAGTAATATTTATGCCTGGCTTTCTATTTTTTTAATTTCTGGTTTCTATGACCCATTTTGGGGAAGAGGAATTTTATTTTCTTTAACCTGCTTGGGACGAGAAAGGAGCAGGAGAAAGCAGAAAGATCTTGCTTCTGAGCCCTTTCCTTCAGTTCAAAGTATTCAACATGCCAAAGGGCAGCCCACGGGGGGATCATTTTCTGAACCTCAATAATCACAATGTTTCCTTGAAGTCTTCCCCTTGCAGCTCTTCAACATTTTCAGTAGACTTATGGCAGTAGATCTGTGGTTTTGGTCTGCCTAGAATTCCTTCCTCTTCCTTCTAGTAAGAGAACACCTCTTCTCCTTTTGAGAACACTGTTATCTCTATTCCATGTTGGTTATGTGACTTCACTAGCTCTTCCCCAAGGTATGAAATTAAACTTGTCACTTGGGATCCTTTATCAGGCCATGCAAGGAGGAGTGAGTAACATGCTTTCTTGAGGGGTTGTCCTTGCTGCCCTGGGGCCACTAGGGTATCTTAATAAGGAGAGCACCTGCCTGAGAATGAGGTTAATACAGAGAAAAAAATGAGTTGAAAAATAGAGCTACATAAGGAGAGGGGAGAAAGGAGAGAGGGAGGTGATATTGGAATCCACACCACATTGGGTCCAGCAACACTGTCCTGCTTACACACTATTACAGGTATTTTATTTCCAAATAAAGTTTTGTTGCACACAAACTTTATGGCCACCCTGTATATATTTGCCTGTCACAAATATTTGAGTTGCCCCCAGGAATTCATTATAAACAAATACTAAACAAAGTATTACTATACTCTTATTTGACAATGTGAACGTTACTTTCTTTACATTATTATTATTATTGCTTAATATTTCGATGCAGTAATTGTCTGATTTCTTTTCTGAATGTATTTATCTTCATTCATTCTTTACGAAGTTTTTGTTTCTAGTCCTTATCTTAAATGTTGTTATTGTTATTAAATTTTAAGCCTTTTTAATTCTGTGAAGGCGAAAAGTGGAAACCTAATAAACACATGTATATGGAAAAGTAAAAATAAATAAATAAACAAAAGTATTCATTATAAACAAAAGTTTCTTCTTTTTTTTCTCTTGATTAGGGATGTTGATTCCCTAATTCAGGCTCATAGAGCTGAGTTTCTGCAGGACTTTGAAACTATTTAGCAATCTTCTCTTAAAGTTCCTTTATTAAATTGCCTTTGACCCAGATTTATCATTATAATAATTTTTTTTTTTTTTGTCTGAGACAGAGTCTTAAGCTGTTGCCCTGGTTAGAGTGCCATGGTGTAATAGCTTACTGCAACCTCCAGCTCTAGGGCTCAACGATCCTCTTGCCTCAGTTTTTTTCTGGTTTGTAGTAGAGACGGGAGTCTGGCTTTTGCTCAGCTGGTCTCAAACTAGTGAGCTCAAGCAATCCACCTGCCTCAGCCTCTCAGAGGGCTAGGATTACAGGCCTCAGGTACCGTGCCCAACGCTAATCATTCTTAATGAATAAATTTTTAACATGGTTTTCATTCTATTCTGTAATGGTTACTTTTTTTTAACGTTTTTGAAAATTGTACTTTGACAATATTCATCCTTTATTACATATATATTATCTCTTTGTATCCAATATTAACTTGGTCCCCGGGCTCCTTTTGAAGTTTGAAGTCCTCTAAGAGACTTCTCACAGGATTCTGCATAATTTTTTAATGCCCCTCCTGTTCAAAACTCTACCCCAGGGGCTTCTGATGGGACGGCTTTATAAATTAAAGCTGAAACACCTTTAGAGAAAAGTCTAGACCAGTGATTTTCAACCAGTGTGTGTGAGAAGATCTTTGGTGTGCCGTGGCAATTTTTAAAAGATCATTGATTGAATTATTTTCACAAGACATTCAAAGCTCAGTAAGTATATTCTTTTTTTTTTTTTTTTAACTTTTTATGGATCAACATAATTTAAGTGTGCCTTGGAAGTTTACGTATAGTTTCAAATGTGCCGTGAGATTAAAAAAGAAAAAAAAAAGGTTGAAAAACACTGGTCTAGACTTAGGAGCAAATACACTAAATTCCCATCTGGGTTATCCAGTGTTCGGAGCTGGGGGAGAACGAAGCTGTTCCGAGGCGTGTGTGAGCACTTCATTCTCCCTGAAGCCAGTGGCCCCAAGATGTCCTGGCGCTGGACGGGCGTCCCCAGCTCCGCCAGGCCCTTTCCTGACTATGGCCATCCCACTGCCGTATCTGCGGCTGCAGCCCACCCGAGCGCACTCCGGCAGCAGGTTCCCGGCGCGGCGCGGCGGGGCGGGCAGGGCAGGCAGAGCGAGGACGCGGCCCGGGCCGGGAGGCGGAGTCCGGGCAGGGCGCGCTGTCACCTGACTCGGTGACTCCGCCGGGCCGCGCTTCCTCCGCCCCGCCCTGGGCCGAGCTAGAAGTCAAGTAGCGAGGCTCCGGCGGGGCGGATCGGGCGGAGAGCAGCCGATCGGCCATGGAGCGACGCGGGCTGGGGCTGTCCCTGCGGCGGATGCTGCTGGCTCTGCTGCTGGCGCTGGTGGCGCAGGTCCCGCACGCCTCCGCCGCGCAGGAGCTGGCGCTCTGGCCCCTGCCGTTGTCGGTGAAGGTGACCAGCACTCAGCTGCGCCTCGCCGCTGAGAACTTCTACATCGACCACGGCCCCAATTCCACGGCCGGTCCCACCTGCGCCCCTCTGGAGGAAGCATTTCGGCGGTGAGCGCTCCCGGCGGGGATGGGACCGGGGGGCGGGACAGGCGGGTCCCCTCTGAGGCGCAGACACACGCACCACCGCATTTCACAGGACGAGGAAGTCGACCCCGACCAAAGTCACAGGTCTAGAAGGTGGCAGGGCCGGTTCAAACCAACGCGGTATGAAACCTAAGCTCGTTTCCTTCTCGTCCTTCCTCTTAAGGGGCACTGTGGGCGCTCAGGAACCCTGGTTGGGTGCAGGCTACTGAGAGCAAGGAGGGGTTGCTCAGAATCAGTCGCTTTGCTTTGCTCGCCTCAGAGAGGCGAGTCAGATGAATGGAGGGACACCGGTTCCCACCTCGGAGCTGGGGGTGGGGGGAGTAACAGCCTTTTATTTGAAGGGAGTTCTAAGGGAGGATGAATGATCAGGAAGAACGTAGCCAAATTTGTCTTGAGGGACCAGGGATCCCCCCAAAGTTGGCTAACATTTACTGGCCTTTCTCACACCCTGCTCTCCCCAAATCTCCTGGTAACAACTCAGATAGCAAAAGTCCTTAAGTTAGAACACCATCTAAAACCCCCTTCCCTTCCAAAATCTGGTAGCTGTTGTAATCCGCTTCCTGTGACCAGCGCTTAGGCAAGTTCCCCAACACCAGTCTCCTGATTGCCCTCCCTGCTTCCTCTTACAGAGCCCTAAAAACCTTTGATTGCATAAGGAGCGGTAGCCCCCTTATAGCCGGCTTGCTAACCACACCTCAGACGGCCGGTCGCCTCTGGGGAGATGTTTGCCCCAGTGGTACGCTGCCCCTTCTGATAGAGACCTGTGTAGATGTGACTGTCCTCACGGTGTGTAGTGCCCCAAAGGACTGTAATTTGGTGTTAAGTATCCCACCTCCTTTAACCCCCAGAGTGTCTCTGTACCAAGTGGATATAATTATAGCTTAATTGTGCCTGCCGGACGCTGCACAGCTGGTGGAAAAATGCAAAACTAGCTTAGTTATCAATTTCTGACTCCAGGTAGGCCTGGTGCTCAGGCTGCAGGCCCTAGCCTAGATGTTGATGGCAGAGATGGTTCCTTCTCTACGGAGGAACGGGTCATGTTTTCCTTTTGTTTTATACTACAGGGTTAGTGCTACCCCTGTTTTAGAGCCATACTCTAATGAGTCTGCGCTATTGAATCTGCTAACTGGCTGTAATGCCAAGGCCCTGCTGGGGTGAAGGTATGAAACCAAAGTGGTTAGGATATTTAGAAGGATTGTATGGGAAGAGTGTGAAGGTTATCTAAAAGATCATGACTAGGATTGGGAATTTTTTTTTTTTTTTTTTAAAGACAGAGTCTCACTATGTCACCCTCAGTAGAGTACAGTGATGCCACAGCCTACAGCAACCTCCCGCTTTTGGGCTTAGGCAATTCTCCTGCCTCATCCTCCCCAGTAGTTGGGACTACAGGCGCCTGCCACAATGCCCAGCTATTTTTTGTTCTTGTTGTTGTTGCAGTTTGGCCAAGGCCAGGTTCGAACCTGCCACCCTCGGTATATGGGGCCAGCAACCTACTCACTGAGCCACAGGCACCGCCCTGGGAATCTTTTTTTTTTTTTTTTTGAGACAGAGCCTCAAGCTGTCGCCCTGGGTAGAGTGTAGTGGCATTACAGCTCACAGCAACCTCCAATTCCTGGGCTCAAGCTAGCCTCCTGCCTCCGCCTCCCAAGTAGCTGGGACTGCAGGCACCCACCACAACGCCAGGCCATTTTTGTTTTTGGTTGCAGCCATCATTGTTTGGTGGGCCCAGGCTGGATTCGAACCCGCCAGCTTAGGTGTACGTGGCTGGCGCCTTAGCCCACTGAGCCACAGGCGCCGAGTCGGCCCTGGGAATCTTTTAAAAATAGTCTTACCATGTATGCCTCAGTGCTCAGCTTATAAAATTGGATTTTCCTTCTACTGTTTTCCTTCATGCTGCCAGTGAGACAAGGTCTTGGTGATATGCTGAAGTGATAGGAGTATGGCACAAAAGCACGGGTGACATTAGTTAATGACAGTAGATCACTAGGACTTGAATCAGTGATGAGATGGTTTGTAAACATGGCTTGGCATTTCAAGACAGGTGAAGGGTTTGAGTAACTAATGCCTGGCGTGTGTCAATAAATACCTGCTATTGTTAGGAAGCAGGTCATAAAACTTTAGTCCTTGTGGTTAAGACTCAAAGCATGCAGACGAGGCATTCTACGAATTTAAGGTCAAAGTAAAAGCACAGTGGGGCTGGAAGGATTTGAATTGGGGTGTTTAAAAACCTCTGGTGGTCGAGAACACACCCAGCCTAGGCCCAGATTGTTCAGAATCACCCCAGCTGTCTCTGAAGAGCCCAAGTTCTCTCACAGGCCCTGCTTTGAAACATTCTTTTTGCAGGCAGAAAGTTTGGTTGGCAGGTGCCCGGCTGCTTCCTCAGCTTCTAGAATAGGGTTCATCATATTCTAGTCACTCATTAATACACAAATAGCTTCATTCCTGGGAGGCTAAGCTAATGCGGGTAACTTTGACATTGCTAACTCAGAATCCTTTAAATTATCTGTTAAACTTTTACAGTTCAGGCTCAAGGTTTTCCTTATTTGGGACCAGCCAACACCTAACTCAGATCTTAAAGCTGCCAGCAACTTTAATTTCCCATTTTTAATTTTGATAAAATACACATAAAACTTCCAATTTTAACCATTTTTAAACATGCCCTGCAGTGGTGTTAATTTCCTTTTTAATCTGTCAAGGTTTTCCTATGAGAAGGACCCTCAATACCGTCACCCATTTCATTTGCTCACTGATTATCTTCCATACAATTATAAACTGATCCAAATTTTCTTACCTCTCATTTTCTGAAAAAGCACAAGGTATTCTTGCACATAAGTAGCATATACAACCTTCTGGCTTATCAAAATCTAAAAATGTTATTTAAACAATTGCTTCCCAGCCTATCTGATCTTTTTATCCTTTGGCAACCTTAAATTTTTATTTAATATTCTCTTTGATATTTGGGTACCAACAGAAGGCAATTTTTTTTAACTTTTATTGCAGTATATCCTTATAATTGTTTTATAAGGATGTACTATATATTTTTTCCCTCAAATTCTTTTTTCTTTTTAAATTTCAGATTAATACAAGCGTACAAATGATTAGATTACATTGTTTGCACTTCTAAGGTAAAGTTCAAGTCGTAGTTGGGCCCTTCGTCTAGGGGGTGTGCTGTATACTTGTACTTACGCCTATTAGGTGAGAATTTACTAATCCCCCTTCCTCATGTCTGTTCCCTTTTCCCTCCTCCTCCTCTTCCCCCACAGAAGATAAATTTTAAAGGCTCTAGTGAGAATCCTATGGGCTGGTGACATTTTGGGAGCGGGGATTATATATAACGGAGGATACTTTTCTTGGAAACTAAGGGGAATCAATCTGGCTTAATAAGAAAACTTACTATGTCTTACCTTAAGATGCCCCCCCCAAAAGGGATGAATTTAGGGCTCCTCGGCTCAACAGCGTTGTCCTGGATCCATATTCCTTCATCTCTGCTGTCATCTTTAGTGAAGCCAGCTGTCACATACAGAGAAACAAAGTTTTCTTGTGCTTTGCTTAGGAGACATACTTCTCACCGCACACACATACATACCCTAATCACTGGTCAGAATTGGATTTCATACCCAAAAGTGATAGATGAGTTTGATTACTTGTTCTTAACAGGGGCTTGCCTGGGAGTGTGGGGGAGCTTTTAAATTTCCTGTACCTGCAAACCATTCTCATAGATTCTGAATGTCTGGACATTGGGATTTTTAAAAAGCCCCCAAGTGATTCTAATGTGCATCTTGAGTGACACTCTCTGGTTAGACTAATAAAGGGTGACTTTGACAAAACAATGGCCACTAGCACATATGTATTTAAAATTTGGCTTAAAATGTTTATAAAATATGTTTAAACTTATTTCTCATACAGATATTATGAATACATTTTTGGTGTTTACAAGCGGCCTCAGGGGCTTCCGAAACTTGAGGGTGGAACACAGTTAAAGCAACTTCTTGTCTCAGTTGTCCTTGAGTCCGAGTGTGATGCTTTCCCCAGCGTGTCTTCAGATGAATCCTGTAAGTACCGGTGAAATGTGAGCATCTTGTGTTCCAAGCTGCCAGAATTGGGCTCCATGCTGTGAACAATTATGAGTTCTTGGCCAGTGACTCTATAATTCTTATTTTTAAAAGTAACCTGTAAATTCTGATTATAAAAGTAATTCATAGTCATTGTGGAAAACTTTAAGTACAATAAGTGCAGAAGAGGAAGAAATTGATCACTCATAATCTCAGTACACAGAACTAACCATTGTCATTTTCAGGTGTGTATCTATTTTTTCCAAGGGAAAACATTTAAATGTTTTACATAGATATGGTAAACATGGGCATGAAAATGGGATTAATTTTATACATGTGGATTCTGCTTTTTGTAATTTTGCTGTTTTGTGTTTTTATATCTTGCTTTTTTGAATAATAATGTGTTAGGAACATTTATGAATTTCACTAAATACAAGTGTACAAATGATTACACTTGTAATCTGTCATCATTTTTTTTTTTTTTTTTTGTAGAGACAGAGTCTCACTTTATCGCCCTGGGTAGAGTGCCGTGGCGTCACACTGCTCACAGCAACCTCCAGCTCTTGGGCTTAAGCGATTCTCTTGCCTCAGCCTCCCTAGTAGCTGG
>CAUYON010179379.1:0-20190 GCA_963573935.1 Arctocebus calabarensis
GCCCGAGTCTCCGTGGTTCCTAGTAGCGCCCCTTTCTGATGGTCAAACTCTGAGTTCCACACTTCAGTGGAATTTTCTCCGATTAGAGCTTGTGGGTTGGGACCTGCTGTCCTCCCTGTGGGAGGGGCCGGCTGCCCCTCCACCAGACAGGGGGAAACGGTTTGCAACAGTTTCCACAGTTAGGAACTATATTTCAAATACGCCAATCCTCACAATCTCTGTGTCTCACCAGCTGCCCGTCCACTCCAATAGTTCACACGGGGAAAAGATCCAGAACTCCCACCCTCTCACCTGCTGACCGGGGAGAGATGGGCTATGGGACCGTCTCCACCGCCATCTTCCCAACTTTTTTTTTCTTTTTGCATTTTTTGGCCGGGGCTGGGTTTGAACCCACCACCTCTGGTATATGAGGCCATCATCCTTCTCCTTTGAGCCACAGTTGCCACCCTATGCTTTTAAACTTTTTAGATATTTTATTGATACATAATATTCACACACGTTTGTCAGGGATATGTGATATTGTGGGACCTGTGTAGAATGTGTAATGACCAAATCTGGGTAAACTCTTCATCACCTCCATTATTTATCATTTCTTTGTGATACGAACATACTAAATCTTTACTTCTGGCTATTTCAAAATATGTGATATATTGTTAGTTATGTCGCCCTACTCTGCTAGCAAAGATAAAAACCTATTTCTTCTGTAAGTTTGTAACCATTCACCATCTCTTCATGTCCTCCTCCCCACATTCACATTGTTCTGAGCCACTGATACTGATTGTTGTACTCTGTGTCTCATGATATCATCTTCTTTGGTTCTCTTTTGAGTGATAAAATGCTGTATTTGTCTTTGTGTGCCTGAGTTATTTAACTTAACATAGCGACCTCTGGTTCCATTCATGTTGCTGCAAGTGACATGATTTAATTCTTTGTGAAATAGCATTTCATTATGTATATACACCACATTTTCTTTATCCATCATCTATTGTTGGACACTTATGTTGATTCTGTATCTTTGCTATTGTGACTAGTGCTGCAATAAACATGGGAATGCAGATATCCCTTTGAAAATACATATTTCCTTGCTTTTGGATACACACAGATAGTTAGTACTGGGATTTGTGGATCAGATGGTAGTTCTATTTTTGGTTTTTAAAAAATCTCCATAGTGTTTCTTATGATGCTCGTATTAATTTATGTTTCCACTAACAAGATCTAAGATCTTTCTTTTCCCCACATTCTCACCAGCAGCTGTTATTTTTTGTCTTTTTAGTAATAGCTATTTTAATTGAGATATGATGATATCTCATGGTGTTTGAATTTGCATTTCCCTGATGATTAATTTATGCAATTTTAATTTGCATTTCTCCGATGATGTCAAAGCATTTTCTTATATAACTGTTCATCATTTGTATATCTTCTTTCAAGGAAAGTCTATCCATGTCTTTTGCCCAGTTTTAATGTGATTATTTGATTTTTTTATTGTTGAATTGTTTCAATTCCTTAGAGATGCTGGGTGTTGGTCCTTTGTCAGATAAATGGTTTGCAAACATTTTCTCCTATTCAAAAAGTTTTATCATCACTTTGTTGGTTGTTCCCTTTGTTATGCAAAAGCTTTTTACTTTAATATAGTTCTATTTGTCTATTTTTGTTTTAATCACAAACTGTGTTTTTGATGTCTTAGTCATGAAATCTTTGTCTAGGCCAATGTCCTAGGATGTTTTTTCAATATATTAGTAGATTTCTAGTTTCCAATCCTATATTTAAGTCTTTAATCCATTTTGAACTTATTTTTGTGTATGGTAAGAGTTGTATCATTTTACATGCCAATATCCAGTTTCCTGGTACCATTGATTAAAGAGGGGTTCTTTACCCAAAATAGGTTCCTGGTGTCTTTATCAAAAACTGAGTTGTTACAAATACATGCATTTATTTCAGGGTTCTCTATTCTGTTCCATTATTCTGTGTGTCTGTTTTTGTATAAATACTGGACTGTTTTTGTGCTATAGGCTTAAACTGTATTTTGAAGTCAGGTAGTGTGATGCCTCTAGCGTCGTTCTTTTTGCTCAGGATGGCTTTGGCTCATCTGTCTCTTTTTTTGTTTCTTATAAATTTTAGGAAATATTTTTCTATTTCTGTGAACAATGATGTTGGTATTTTGATAGTGCTTGTACTGAAACTGTAGCTTGCTTTGGGTAGTGTGGTCATGTTAATGATATAACTCTTCTGATCTTTGAGCATAGGGCATATCTCTATTTGTCCATGTCCACGTCAACTTCTTTCTTTTGGTCTTTGTGGTGAAAGAGGTCTTTCACCTCCTTGGTTGTCTATGTCCACTTCAACTTCTTTCATTAGGTCTTTGTGGTTTTCTTTGTAGAGGTCTTTCACCTCCTTTGTTAAATTTATTTCTAGGTATTCTAACTTTATTTTTGTACCTATTGCAAATTAGATTGCCTTCTTGATTTCTTTCTCAGTTAATTCACTATGGTGCATGTAGCTTTACCAATCTTTGTGTGCTTATTTGATGTCATGAAACTTTGCTGGATGTGTTTATCAGAGCTAAGAGATTTTTGGTGGATCTTTAGATATTTTTAAATGTTAGATCATATCATCTGCAAAGAGGGACAATTTGACTTCCTTTCTTCCAATTTGGATGGCCTTTATTTATTTCTCTTGCCTGATTATTCTGGATTTCCCACATATGTAGAAAAGGAGAGGTGAAAGTGAACATTCTTGCCTCGTTTCAGTGCAAATGTCATCTGCTGCTTTTCTTTTTTCTTTTTTTTTTTAGCTCAAAGAAAAGTTTAAAGATTTTAACTCAAAAAATTTAAATGTAAAAATATACATTTAAAAGTGTTTTGAAATTATTTTTGAAATAACAAAATTAAAATTAATATACTTTTAACTTATTTACTTTTAAGACAAGAACTCCACATTTCTTGGTTAGTTTGCATTTGCAGGCAGTCTGGAAAGGGGACCTTGTTCAGCTTCTCTGATGACAGCACATTTATGTGGCTCTTAATACAACAGATATAGAAATTCCTTTCTTACTTTACATCCATAACTTTATTTAGATGAAGAAAAATACATATAAATTTACTTATTGACAAAAAAAATTATAAGGGAAAAATTTTCCTCATGTTACTTTATCTAAGAGATGAAATACTTTTTTGTTTTTAAACTTCTGAAAGGCAGTAAATATGAATACTTTATAATTCCATGTAAGGATTAATTGAGAAATTAGAAAGCCTTGAATTTGTTTTGTATTTAAACTATCTTTTGAAGCCCTATGAATATATTATTTGGAAAAGTAGTTCATTAATATTCAAAATCCTGTTTAAGATTAATTCACTCACAAAATAGTGAAGCCAGAAGGCCTGGTAAAACTCAAGAACAAGGTACAAATTACCATCTATGCTAATTTATGCCTCATGGGGTCCAAGGACAAAAGACAATGGAGGGAGAGTATCATTCTAACTGATTTAAGGTTGAACATAATTAATGAGGTAGAGAAGAGGAATAGATGTATTTTAGTTTACTTTATAAAAGATGCAAGACACAAAAAACAGAGAAGGGCTCCTTTCCTGGAATGGCTTAAAGAGATGTTTTCCAAACCTAATAAATGAAAGCCTTCCCCAAGTTTCGCCACACAGAGTTGAAAACGTGATCCACAGCTCGGCCACTTGAGGAAGCACCTGTTCAGGCAGAGAAGTGGCCTTTCAGCTTGCCATACAAAGGAGCTCTGAGTCACTCATGCAGAAAGGGAGATCTCAGGAGTTTTATTTAAATGAGCTTGTCTTAGTTTTGTGCTGCTGTAACAGGATACCACAGACTGGGTAATTTGTAACAAACAAATTTATTGGCTTACACTTCTGGAGGCTGAAAAGTCCAATATTGAGTTAGTTGCTAGTATCTGGCAAGGGCCTTCTTGCAGTATCATAACATGGCAAAAGGCATCACTCCATGAAGGGCAAGAATGAACCCACTCCTCAAATAACAAACCCACTTCCGTGATAAGGGCTTTAGTCTAAGCTGAGGGTGGAGCCCTCGTGACCTACACAATGTAAAGGTCCCACCTCCCAATACACTACCACAATGGCAATTAAATTTCAACATAAGCTTTGCAAGGGACAAACATTTAAATCATAGGTATGGTCTTCCAATCAGCAAGATTTTTGTGTAAGGTTGAATACTTGAATAATTAGCTTATCAGCATTTATACATTTTAGCAGCAGTTTTTACATTTATAAAGTGCATTATCCAAGTTATACATGTAGAGCTGTGTTTCGTTGATCACTGCTATGCCTAAAGATCCAAGCAGGAGACACCGGCAACTATATCAAATGTATAGTTTACTATATTTTAGTAGATTGGATTAGAGGTTTTGCTTACAAAATAAGAGTAAATAAAAGGGGGCTGGGCACAGTGTCTAACACCTGTAACTCTACTACTTTGGGAGGCCTAATGGGAGGATTGCTTGAGGCCGGGAGTTCCAGACCAGCCTGAGTAGGAATGAGAACCCATCTCTATGAAAAAATAGAAAAATTGGCTTGGCACCTGTGGCTCAATGGGCTAAGGCGCCAGCTACCTACACCTGAGCTGGCGGGTTTGAATCCAGCCTGGGCCTGCCAAACAACAATGACGGCTGCAACCAAAAAATGGCTGGGTATTGTGGCGGGTACCTGTAGTCCCAGCTACTTGGGAGGCAGAGGCAGGAGACTCGCTTGAGCCCAGGATTTGGAGGTTGCTGTGAGCTGTGATGACACAGCACTCTATCCAGGGTGACAGCTTGAGGCTCTGTCTCAAAAAAAAAAAAGAAAGAAAAATAGAAAAATTATCCAGGTGTGGTAGGTATGGGTCCATAATCCCAGCTACTCAGGAAGCTAAGGCAGGAGGATAGCCTGAAGCCGTGAGTTTAAGGTTGCAGTGAGCTATGATGATGCCATTGCACTCTAGCCCCGTGACAGAGCAAGACCATGTTGCAAAAAAAAAAAAGAGTGAAAAGAAAAGTAAATAAAGGAAGAAAATATTAAACAGCCTAGAGATTATTTATACATCTGGGGGAATATCTGAGAAGAATATTGATAAGGATTTGTATTTTATTGAGTGTCTGGCCTGTATTAAATGTGTTTGAACAAAAAGACCATATCCCTGTCCTTGGGGAACTGATGGTGAAACTGGGGTGAAACATTCAGAAACTTATTGTTCTTCTGTTTCCACACTTACCCTGATGCCTGACCAACAGGAGCTAATTTTATTACTGGACAAAGTTTGATTCAAACTAAATTTTCCAGATTTACAAGCATTATTAAATACAGAAATAAGTCTAGTGGTATTTCATTAACAGAAGATGTAATTCTTGTCTCTTTATAACAGTTTTCTGTTTATAGGGAAATTAAGGGCAAATAAAATATAGCTTTGCACAGCTAGAAAAAACTATAATTAGGTCCTGTTGGGTTATAAGGAGAAGATAATTTTCTATATCCTTTACTTTAATCTCAGAAGGGCAATCTTTACTGTACTTTAAGTAAATGTATTTAAGTGATTTTAAATCTTAGAAGTAAAAAATATTGATGAAAGATTTAAAAATTTAGAGTTATGCTGGTAGTTTTTACTCTTACTTTCTTAAAACTATTATGAATGTGTATTATTAATGTCCAAAATAAATAGTACTCTGAAATTACATGGAAGAGATTACTTACAGGTCATTTAAAAAATCTGTCTGAGAGACTAGTTTTAATGAATCAAAGACATATAAAGATATATGCATTTTTATTGAAGTTTAATTTAATGAAGTAATATGCATACGTGAAGGCTTTTAAAAATAAAAACTATATTGTACTATATAAGCATAAAAGTTACAGCTAAAGTGATTGTTTTTTCTAGAGATAATTTCTGCTTTGAGTGTGGCATGTATGACTTCAGAACTTTTTAAGCGAATTTGTGCACATATGAATTTGCATATAGAAATATTTTGTGTGTATATTTTACCTAAATGATATCATTTTGTACATCTTATCCAGTTACTTGCTTTTTTACTGAAAAATACCTTGGTCCTTTCTCTAAGTTGATATAAAGGAATTAATTCATTGTTGTGTTTCTGTTGAAATTTTCTTGGTCAGATTAAGTAAGATCTGAAGTCTGTCTGAACATTTTTTCACACTGATGATCTTCTTCACTTTTACATAGTCTCTCTACTATGAGTTATTAGATTTCCTAAAGAATCTATATACTTATTTTGATGTTGTGGCCTTCCCATTTTTTTTTTTCTATAAAAGCCAGTTTCTAGAAGGTTTGCTACATCACATCTCTATAAGAATGCTGGGCAAAGTTCACAGCCATTTCTACCAAGACCACTAAGTCTATTTCCTGGCTTCTGAATCTGTGTCCTTGCTATGGGTCTGCATATCAGAGGGTAACAAAAGCTTCTGGGGAATGCATCTGGGGCCTCCAGGACCCAAGAAGACTGAGCAGTGGAGAGGGGCTTCTACTGGTTAGCTCTGATTACCTTATAGTAGTCCATGAAATAAAAATGCTAATACTGGAACCCTTATTCTTCTTTTGAGATCCTTAAAAGTTGTGTAATTACTGGTAATTTAAGGTGGTACTGTGTTTCCAAAAAACAATTCACTTACCACCAAGTATTGATTTTTCTCCTCTTCAAAGACTGTTTTTCACAAGTAAACAGTAAGTGATTCTTTAACTTTTTAAAGTATTACTTTACATGTAGCAAAACAAAAGTGTTTCCAATAAGTAATAATCAAGGGTGGGAATAATTTTTCTCTAGAGTAAAAACTTTACAAAATTACTGAAATTTTCTTTATCTTTCTCAATGTCCAGTCTTTTTAGAGTAGTCCTTCTTTGCAAGGAGATTAACTAAAATTACACACAAAGGCAGAGAGTGATCGGGATGCCAGTTATTTTGTGTAATTTCATCTGAGTAGTGGAACAGAATGGCCTCTGAAACTGCCTCACAACTGGTCATCTATAGAAAGTAATGTCAGAGGCACATTTCTCTTATCTCTATTGAGAGTGTTCTCTCTCTCTCTCTCTCTCTCCCCCTGCTGTTAACACATAACACTTCCAGGTGTACACTTAACTTCTTTTACTTACAGAGGAAACTAAGGAACAAGATCCGAATACATTTTCTAGTTAATTGTTAAAACAAATGGTTATTCAGATATGTGATAGCAATACCTTTGAAAAATCATTTAGCTACTTATTTGGTTAGATCAATTCACCTAATTTTATGGTCTTTTTTGATAAGAATAGCTAATATTAATTTAGTGTTCTCTACATTCCAGGTGTGGTCACAGATAACCTATGAATTCGATCCTAATATTAGCCACGTATGATGACTAATTAAATGAAGCATAGCTTGGTTACATAATTTGTCTAAAGTCACTGAGCTAATTAGTACTAGAGGTAGTGTTTACAGTTATAATCTTTTTTCTAGACCCTGCATTCAACCTTTGCATTTTATTAATACTAATCACGTTGGGTAAACCTGATTCATTGAGTTACAGTTTCATAGAAATATTCCTACCTAGAAGATATAGATGCATAAATTTATAATGTTTTGTGCATGGAAAGGATATATGATGCAGATTTAAATTTTTATGAAAATAAAATATATAGCATCCATGAAGAAAGGTCAAAAGGAGTGATCTTAAATGCTTAACACTTTTTACTTCCAAAGTAACACACCATATTCTATAATCACTCATACTTTTTATATCTGTGCAGAACTGAGAAAAAAATCTATACACAAACTATTAATAAATAATATGGAGTATAGTCATTTCAAAGTCATTTAGATAGATATGCTTCAAATCAACTATATTTTCTTTTTTACAGATAAAACCAAAAATGTTGATCTTCTTTAAACTTCAGAGTGTAAAATATGTTTTTATTTCTCTTTTTTCTTCATGTTCTCAGATACAAATTGAGATTAAACAATCACACTATTCTATAGCTGTTTAAACAGTACCTGCACTTAAAAAATATAAATACTTCACTATGATGACTCAATCATAAACTTGTCAATTTTAAACTCAATTCTGTCCTTTAAAACCTAAATGTACTCCTTTTGCCATGATAATTCAGGTAAGACTCTTATATAACATATTTCAATGTATAATTATGTTGTAAACACATTTAAAAATCATTCTGAACTTCAAAACTTGTCATCAATCTTTTTAAAAATCTGTTTTATCTAACTTTTAAAATTAAAATAAATGGTTATTTGGAGGAATTAAATTGTTCTGATTATATTTGTTGAAATGAATTCACTCAGTACTTTTTTCTTATTTAATTATTGTTCCACAAAATCAAGAGAACTCCAATCCTAAAAGAAAAAGTCAACGTAAGCTTAGGGTTTTCTCAGGATCATTTCTTATCCTGAAGATATATTTCTCCACAATTCTATCAACCAAACTATGAATCCTTGCCTCTTCAAAGATAATATTAAATCTGACTCTAAACCCTCATATTTGAGGTTTTCAGTTAGTCTTCATATTATCTGACCCTGAATGTTTACCAACAAAGTTAAATTTGTCTCAGAACCCTGATTAAGGTACCTTCTGATGTCTGAGTACAGGAGCCTCACACAGACATCAAGTATCAGCCACTTGACCTTCACTCTATGATGGCCAGTTCAGATACATCAAGCTTCCCAGAGGTAATGCTGAGGTAGACATAAGCTCCAATTCTAAACTCACTAACGATACTGGGAAATAATCAAATTAGTAAGGAAAAGCAGATGCCAAGAACAGCAGAAATGATCTCTGAAGGACTTCAGATAATGAATGATTATTAAAAGTTTCATATATAAAATCATAGGATGTGACAACAGAATAAAAACATCAAAAAATAGGACACAAAAAATAAAAGGGGAATAGGCATATTTAAAAAAGAATTAATGAGAATTTTTGGATATAAACAACTGTTTGAAATTAAAAAAGCAATGGATGAATTAAACAATATATTACCTTAGGTCTTGAAGATAAATGAGTGAACTGGCGAATGTATCTAATGAAGTCACCCAGAATGCAGGATAAGTAAAGACATCTACTCTGTAAAAACAGAGAAATGTGGGAATTTGAAAAAACAGTCAAAGGGAATGGAACAGAGAATGAGCACATTAAATTAGAGTTCCCAGAAGATTGGATGGAAAGAATAAGAAAGAGGTAATATTTGAAGAGTGATTAAAATCTGTGCAGAATTGCTAAAAGACATAAATTCTGTTACTCAGGTAAATTGTCTCTTGTTGAAGTACATAAAAATATTACAAGATTAAAAAGCCAAAAAAATTAAAATAAATAGAAAACAATAAAGATTGGGGGAAAAGCATAAGAAAAAAAGACATAAAATTTTAGATGGAAAATTATAAGAAATTCCAAACAGAAATAATAAGGCAAACCTAGACAAATTATATTAAACATGCAAATAAATGAATAAATTGAAAGCAAACAGGAAGAACATAATAATTACCAAGAACATATTCCCCAAATTGAACCAGCCCCCCAATAAAAACAAAACCACAGCATTGATTACTTTGACAGCTAATAAGAAGAAAAAGTATAGACCAAAATATCCCCTCTGTCAATTATTTGCACACAGAGGATGTTAATAAGAAAAACCGAGATTCTTTTTTTAAAAGGAGCAAAAGAAAGGATGCAAGAGGAAACTCAGGAAAGAGAAATAGAAATCTTACTTATATAAAGAATAACCCCAGCGAATTGACATTTAACACCCAGAAGTCAAATGTCTGACAATATAAAGTGTTGAGAATTACAAGGACAACTAGAATTGTCACATACTGCAGTGGCAGCTCAGATCCATACAGAGACGTAGAGATATTATCTGGTAGCATTTGACAATGAGCCTCATTTGTGGCTCATCTGTTCCCCTGAAAAAAGCACTTCTAATTATTATTGTTAGACCCAATTATTATCGTTAGACTTCTAATTATTATTGTTAGTTTTAGAAATGCTAAAATATTTTTAAAAGCGTATCTTACAGTGAATGAAATACTCTAGAGAAACTTTCTAGTAGATGAAGAAACATGTGCTAGAATGTTGAAAGGAATACTGTTTCTACTAGGGAAAATGTAGAAACAACCGTAATGTCCGTTAGCAGCAGCTTGGATAAGATAGAGAAGGGTAATGGAAAAGACTACCCTTGTCAGTGAAAATGAATGAACTAGAGATATTAAATCATACAAACAAAAATGAATGAAAAATAAATCAAGTATAGAAGTATGTACATGGTATATCACGTTTATATAATCTATATTATGTTGCATGACCGGAGACACGAGGGGCTATAGCTTTACCTCAGGTGTAGATCCGCAATGCAATGTTAAGAGCACAAGAAGCAGGCTACAAGGTCTTTTGTGGCAAGTAGCTGATTAACTTTATTTCTCACTACCTTATATAATTTTGCAGTCATGTGCACACTTAAATATGTGATTTACATTATTCATTATTTGACTTTAAACTTAAGTGGCAGATATCCTGTCCCAGAAAACAGCACAATATTCTTCTACTTTTAGGTCTTAAAAAATCTACATAAAATAAGAGAGAGACAGCGCTGTAGGAGAACTATTTCCTCACGTACTTAACAAGTTAACCTTAAATGAGTCTTTGACTTTGTTTCTTCACAGTGCTAAGATATTTAGGCATTTGACAAAATGCAAAGACATTTTGTCAACCTCTGGACCAAGCCTCCAGGCAAGAACCTAGGAGACAATGGCTGCAAAAAATTCAAAGTATCTGTTCCCGGATAACCAGAAAACAGTATTTGTGTTTGCCTCAGGGTTACCCAAATCTATTGCTTTTTCTGTGAAGGCAAAAGACAGTTTAACCCATTAGTGGCTTACTCAAATGAGAAGTACATGAGACATACATGTGGGGATTTCTAACAGAGGGGATAGTAAACGGTGCCACAAGGGGGTGAAAGAGAAGAGTAAAGAAACGTCAGTGAAATGTGGACACAGTCCCAGGGCAGGTCTCCTCGGCCTTGATGTTGTTGTTGGCCTATATAAATCAGGGCTCCAGCCCATGGGAGAACTTGTGGCTGCAGAACAGAGAGGCAGCTATGAGGCACCAGGAATCCAAAATCAGGTCCCCCTTCCAGGGTCTGCCCGGCAGGCCTGCACTCCTGGCGCCCAACAGTCACCATGCACCAGGGAACAGTGATGACCAGGGAACAATGGACACAGGCTCTTTGCAGCTGGCCACCAGGGAGAGTCCTGAGCAGAGATGCTCATAGCTTCCCCCACCCTCTGGCAAACTTGCAGGCCCTCACCTGTTGCGCTTGCCAATCGCTTCATGGTTTGGAACCAGGACTGAAATTCTTTGTTTGGTTAAAAGGGGAAATTATCTGCAGTCACTTTAAGCAGCTGTATCTGCTGGAGGATCTTGATGGCCTGGAGGCAGAGAGAAGGACGAATGCTGACCGGGCCTGGGTGGAAGATTCTGAAGGACTATGTGGGGGAGGGGCCGGAACCGTTTTCGGGGGCTTTTCTCCAGAGCAGTCCCCTTTTCCCCTCCATTCCTGTGAAGGCCCAGTCTGTCTCAGAGTTGAAGAGAAACTGCCCTTGCTACAGGACTTGGTTTTCATTCTCATCCTGCAGGCTTTTTGGGGACAGACTCCTCCTTCTGTGTATATCAAACCCTCTCAGGAAATCTAGCATGCAAAGAATGGAGTCAGGGAATGTCCACCCAGGGGAGTCTCTGACTCCCACATCCCTGCTTCCCCAGAGAGAAGCCCCCAGTTGTCCACCTTTCCCTTTTTGTTATGTTGAGCACATTTCCTGCAGAGCACAGCCAATGCCAGGGAGAGAGGCCCCTAACCCAGGACTGCCTGCTCCCCAGGCTCACTTGCTGCAGGTCATCCAGGGTCACTGGGACCTTCACAGAACAGAAATGGCACCCACATCAAGCTGTGTACTGAGAAGGAGGGGGTGGGAGCCAAAGCTCCAGGGCCTTCTGTCCCAACACTCCACATGACAAGTAGGGCCACCGATACTTGCACACAAAGTTTGGAACCACATGGGAGCTGCCTAAGTGTGGAGGGGCCAAGTAACCCTCCTTCTGAGGGCAGCACCTGAGGGAAAGGCTGAGTCCAGCTCAGCCAGAAGCCCGGGCAGCTCAGCGGTCAGACAACTTGGCAGCTTATGCCTTGGGGGAAGGTACTAGAGGCTGATGTGACGCCTGACTCCCCAGCTCACAGCCCACCCGGGAGGCTCTTGGTGGGGGGGGTGGTTGCTGAGTGCTGTGAACTTAGGGCTCAGACTAGGGGTGTCCCTCCCCAGTCTCAGGATTCTGGACCCCAGGGTGCTGCCCGGAACGCTCACATCCATATCATTGTGCGTCCTCTCGTGCAGCAGGACTAGATCCTTGAGGAACATTCTGATGAAGGGAATGGTGCCCTGTGTCATTGGGGTGGGATTGATGATGAGCACCCACGTGCAGGTGGCCTGCCCAGTCCTATACCCCAGAATCTCATCACCCCTGTCTCCTAGGGCCCACTCAGGTCTCCTACTTGGAGCAGCCAGAGACCTTCAGCTCCCCCTTTTTAGTTCTCTGCCTCTCCTCCCCCAGCTGCACACATGGCCACCTAGAACCCTGGGATGTTCCCAGTGCACAGTGTCTTGTCATCCAAGCCCGATCCTTCCCTAAGGGCAAGCTGAGCCCGGCTCCTCCAGGCCCTGGCCCTGATCCCTCTGATGAGGGCCTGTGAGGCACCAGCTGCAGGAGGGAGGGCCTAGGAAGAGGCCCCTGTTCCAGGAATGAAGAGGCCCCAGCTGGGAGGGGGATCCTGCCTTCTGTCCATGTGGCTGTCCACAGCTCTACCAAGAGTCTCACCTTCTTTTTCCACTGCATCATCTAGGCTCTCTGGGGGTTATTTCACCAGTAGCCACCTTATAGATCCCCACCTGGCAGGGTCAGGACAAGGTCAGTGAGACCATCCTCCCCTCACTCAGTTACTCCCAGTACTCAGACCTCGCACTGTGGACACCTGGCCAGACTCAGCTGGTTACACTGCTACAGTCACTTTAGGGAGATCTAGTTCTAGACCCACCCCATGTCCTACACCCACCTGCTGTGTCACTTGGGACATGTACCTTAGCTCCTCCTATGTCTGAAGATGCTGCCCCAGCTGCCCACACAACACACCCACAGTAGGGGCCTGGCCTCCTGAAGAATGTCTGGCTGGTTTCAGTTTGATGAAAATATTTCAAATAGTATATAAAACCAGCATATTGTACCCCATAAATGCATTAATGTATACAGCTATGATTTGATTAAAAAATACATACAAGTATATACATATGTATTTTTAAATTAAATTATATATATATATATATATACACACACAAAGAAGAATTTCTAGCTGACATAGGGACTGAAGGAAGTCTCTTTGACCACGTTCCCCAAGGCCTGGTGGAAGCTCCATAACTTGAGACACCAAGGCGGGAGCTGCAGCCTTGCTAAGTCTACCACTCATCCCTGCCGAACAGCCGGCAGAGCCCCATGGCCAGACCCTCTGCCTGCACCCACCTCCCGGACAGACACTTACTCTTCTGTTAGCCAGACTGGACAGGATTAATGTCTGGTCATTTTCAGGTAAAATTTTAGTGACAAAATTAACCAAAAATGCCTGGCCTGTGACCCTTTCCAGATTCACCTCTCTTCCTGCTCTCCAAACACTTGTCCATGTCTATGCCTCTCCTTTACCTTTACTAGCTTTTCCCGTGTTATGCCATCATCCCGTGCACACAGTTTGTCATAAACTCTGGAGCTTTTGCTGTGCAGAGGAAAAATACAGAAGTGAGGGAGTAACGGAGAGGAGGGTGAGTTCACGTCCCTCTCACTGGGAAGGGAAAGGGCTCACGCTGGCAGCATTTGCGTTACCTCTGGGTGCCTGAGTCCCAGGGTGTCCTCAGGACTAGGGTGGCCACTGTCCTTCTGGTTACCTGGCAGAGCCCTATTTCGGCTGGGACACTCAGTTGCTCAGTTTAGTTTGCTGTGTAGTAGACACTTGAATGTCTCCAATGTGGCAAAATTCCGTGCCCCACAGTAAAGAAAACTAGGTGCTGAGGTAGACATTTGGGGCTACCATCCCAGGGGACTGAGAGGCCTTGTCCAGCCCCTATCCTTGCCTCCACAAGTCCTCACCTCTCAGGCCCGTGAAGCCTGCTGAGGGAACATGGCACATCGAGGGAGGTGGTGGGTGCAGCACAGGAGACAGAAGCCCACCCACCTGGATACTGCCCTCCAGGTTTTCTTCAGCCAACGGATGGGCCTGAACTTTAGAGCTCTGAGGATGGCACGAGCTGATGATAAGTTTTCATGGTCACACCCTCCTGCAGAGGGAAGTGGATGCATCATGAGTTGGGGAGTTGGAGCCTTACTATGCCAGGTGCACCCCCTCTGCTGAGCTTTCCCCTCTGGGGAGGGAGAGGCCAAGGGAGCCACAGGAGAGCAATCTGGGCCCCAGTGAGTTTCACATACAGGCATGATGATTATAGTTCAACCCAAGGTAGGTTTCCAGGTGGGAAGTGAACCCCACCACTGGGCATGGAATTCAAGGTCATTGTTCCCCTGACAGGAAGGGTTAGGGGCTGTTCAGGGTCTCAGACCCTGTTCAGCAAACTTGACATTTGACAGAGGAGAAAACGAGTGTCCTGAACCCTCCCACAGCTTACTTGATCACTTGGGTCCAGAGCCCAGCACCCTGGCCCTCCCATGGCGGCTTACCCTGGCCACCTGGATCCACAGCTTCAGCACCCTGGCCCTGTTCTGGGCCTTCATGGTGTGGTTGGCCAGGCAAGTAGTAACTACAAAAGTCACCACGCTCAAAGAGTGAGTGAGGGCAGCCCAGACCGTGGGTGCCACATGCTCCTTGTCCTCCATCTCACACTTACTCCAAATGGAGCCCAGGCACTCCCAGGGAAGCACCTTCTGGAACATCTCCTGGAGAGAAAGAATGATGCACATGGGCCAAGAAGAGATCAGCTCTGAATCGGTAGTCACCTCTTACCCAGGCAGGTGGCCATATCTGAGCTTTGGATTTGGCTCTCTCAGACTAGTCAGAGCACCGGGTTTCATTGCCCTTTCACTGAGGTCACCACAGGCAAAGAGCCAGAGGAATGGGGAACAGCATGTGGTAGGTTCCCCCAGGCCATTCTCAGGGACACCCCTCCACAAGGTGGCTGAGCCCTGCCCTTCCTGAGACCACCTGTGTGCGAGTCCTTCTTTCCATTGATACAAACACTGTCTGGGGCAGTTACCTCTAGGTGCTCAGTGGGGGTGTCTGGTGTTCAATGGAGTATGTGTCAGGTGTCTAGAAATTGCAGAGGCTGGTGAGGGCAGGCGAGCAGCCTAAGGGCCTGCTCAGTGGGCTACTCCTGCATCAGCTGGGCTGAGCACCCCTCCCCTCACACTCTATCCCCTCCCATAACGGTACACAGCTGATGTGTGCGGCTACCACACAGACACAGGGACAGCAGGTACGGGAAGAAACTCATCAGGGACATGGCTCAAAGGACGTGAAGGGTGGGACCAGATGATTGGCCTGTGGTCAGGGAAGGGGGTCTGAGCAGAGGCTCACCGCATCCATGAGCATCAGCTGCACGGCCAGGTGTTTGGGTGTGTAGGCCATGATGCGAGGCAGCTCCAACACCTGCTGCTGCTTCTTATGCACAGCATGAGGACGACAGAGGACCAGTATTGGCTCTGGTTGTGCCTTTCCTGTTGTCACTGGTCGTGGCTCAGTCCTAGATGCTGTTGCTGCCTTTGGCCCCGGACCTGATGCTCCATATGAAGTGACAGATCCAGGTTTGCTGGTGCCCCTGGCTCCAGGGCAGGCCTCTGCCCTCCCAGCCTTGGTGAGGAAGACTGCAGGGTCAGCAGTGAGACTGCCTGTTGATCTGGAGATTGAGCAGAGATTGAAAAGGAGATGAAGCCCATAGCATCTGTCACTTCCTATTGGGTTATCCAAACATACCATGACCTCCCCACAGTAAAGGGAATTTCAGCCCCAAACTCCACACTCAGAAACTGGTCAATTGTGGCCATCTCAAACTCTGTTTCTGCCACTTTGGGCCACAGTTGCCCTAGCCGTGGAAAGAGCAATGTTTGTTTGATGCCCCGGGTGTGGTGTGAACATGGTGACCTCAATACGGTCCATCACAACCATGAGCCCTGCACAGTTCAGTGCCTGGTCAAAGACCATAGGGTGTCCTTCTGGCCAGGAGATGCAGATGGAAGTGGTATTTCTGGGGGTGGCAAGTGGAAGCTGAGTCAGAGGCCTGGCCTTTCTTCCCACACTCTTCCCAGGGAACCCCTGAGTACTGTGTGGTTCTGGGTACCTGGGCCTGAACCGCTAGTCTAGAGGACAGAGCAACCTACCCCAGTTGTCTCTGCTCACCATGGGGCAGGAATGGATACACCACTGTGGACCTCCGCCTCCATTGCCATTGTCAGCCCCACCCACCATATGTACCTCAGCACCACTGGGCCCTCAGGGCTGTGACTGGAGGCCAGAGTGTGAGCGGGGTGCTCATCATCACTCCAGACAGAGGGCCTTAGTGCTGTGGGCAGGAAGAGGCTGTGGGGTGGAGTGGAAAGGCAGAGGTGGGAAGGGACTGTTCTGAGGATGGGCTCCTCAGGGCCAGACCTAGGCCCAGCTGCTCCTCTGTCTGCAGGGCCCTGGGACAACACCCACAGCTCTTCCTGAGTCATTTCTTCCCTGAATCCCCTGATCTCAGCCCTCTCCTGGGAGTCATCAAGTGTGTGAAACCCAGGTACTGGCTTCTCTCCCTGGCTACACTCCACATAATCCTCATACTCTGAAGGATTGGGGGTTCTGTCATTGGACGCCAAAGGCTTTGCTTTTGAGTTGGTCCTGGCATTTGTCACCTGGTCAGAATCTAGGATTTGCCTCCCTGCATAGAAGATACTGGAAGTCCTCCAGGAGGAGAGCGTGACTTCCTGGTGACTCCTCTGACTTCCTGCCTCCCTGCACAGAGCTGCGGCCCAACTTCTGCCATCCTCTTTGTTCATTGAATTAAGCTAAGTTTCGAGAAAGTGCCGGCCCAAAGCAGCTGGTTAATGAATGAGTCCCACAGAGCCTTTGCAGATATCTGAGCCCTCCTGGGGACTCTTTCCCCACTAAGAAACCCTGTTTTCCCGAAGACAGAGACCAGCTGGAAGGGAACTCAAACCCCTACAAGTAGGACGAGGTTTGCTCTCGCTGTGCTTTTCCCACACAGGGAGGGGTGTGGGCTATTGAGGTGTGAGGCAGAGAGTGCCTTCTGTGTGGAGGGAGACAGATGATAAATGGGAATAGCCACAGCATCCCCTGAACCCTCTCCATAGAGTCAGGAGAGAGGGACACACGTGCCACCTCTTATTCCATTTACTCCCCACAAAACCCCATGAAGCTCATCTTCTGAGCACTTTTCAGAGCAGTAAAATGAGGCTCAGAGGAGCTGCACAGACATCCACAGACACAGCTGGTAGGTGACAGTCACCACTGTGCCTTGGACACTCACCTTCTCAGCAGTTTCTCCAAGAAACACGACTCGGTGCTAACATCCAGGTAGGAGCCTTGGGAGGTGGTGGAGGAGATGGTTCGAGGAGGAAAGACCGGAACCTGGGAGCTCACCAACATCTCCCTGGTGCTTACAGGGAGGTTTTCATCAGTTTGAGCTCCCTGAAGTAGAGGGTCGAATCATTTCACTCCTAGTTGGGACAAAGAGGGACACACAGTCAGTGACCCTGACCCTCCAGAGAATGGGGTCTGATGTGCAATGCAGGAAGCTCCAGCCCTGCAGAGATTTGAGCACGTAGAAATCATGGGTGTCCACGGTGGAAATGATTCCACACATTTCACGTAAAATGGGAGGGGCCCAAAGAGCTGCATGAAACTACTGACCCATTACACGCTGCTTCAGGGGCTTTGTAGGCAGAACAGCCATGCTTTGCTCAGACACCCTGTATGAGGAGCATTGTGCCAGTAAGTCCTCAAATAGCCCTCACTGTCCAGATGAGAAAACACAGGCTCTGGGGTGTCACATGGCTGTCACCAGCACTTGGGTCAGAGTTGGGGCCCTCCTAGCAATGGCTGCTTGTAGGACGAAAGGTGATTCAGTTACATGTCCCTAATCCATATGACTGGTGTCCTTATATGAGGAGGTGCTAAGGATGTAGAGAGGCAATACAGAGGACCTCTCTGCAAACAGGGAGATGAAAGTCAGCCACAGAAGCTGAGGAGAGAGGCCTCCGAGACCCTGACCCAGCCGGTAGCTTCACAGGGTATTTCCAGCCTCTGGAACTGAGAGAAAGGCAATTTCTGTTGAGAGCCCTTCAGTCTCCTTTCTGAGTTCTGCCAGCCCCCCAAAACTTTCCCAACCATTTGGGACACACAGCATGTTCCCTGCAGCATGGCTGACCGAAAAATAGGATTGTGTGCAGTCAGGTTTCACCAGCATTGAAAGGTTGGACCTCAGCACGAAACAGCCTCCTGCCAGGTGGGGTTACAAGGAGTTGTTCCGCAGATGGCACCTCACAGATGAGCACATGAAGCAGCTTTACCTCCTTCTGTGTGTGGCCTCCTCCCTTTTAGCGTGGCCCCTCTGGTGGGAGTGTGGGCGGCTATGTGTTGGAGAGGCCTGGCAGAGAAGGGAGAAGCCTTTCTCTCCGGGAGACCCCAGGGACTTGTCGTTAAAGCCATGAGAACAGCCACCACATAGGGAACTGTCTCTGGACTAGTATAAAGGGGAAAACTATAGGAAGCATTTTCTCTGACATCCCCATGAGTATGTGAGCAGGGAATGTCATCTTACCAATTTGTGACTGGGAACATACGAAGGCCGGATTACTTTTTTTTGACAGATTCTCAATTTGCTGCCCTCCATTGACTTCCATGGCATCACAGCTCACAGCAACCTCGAACTTTTGGGCATAAGAGATTCTCTTGCCTCAAAGGCCCAAGAGCTGGAACTACAGGCACGTGCCACAAACCCCAGCTATTTTTTAGAGATGAGGTCATGCTCTGGTTCAGGCTGCTATCGAACCTGAGCTCAGGCAATCCACCTGCCTCCACCTCCCAACATCTGGGATGAGAGGCTTGAGCCACTGTGCCCAGCCGAAATGCAGATACCTTAGGGAGGGGACTGTGGGTCAGTCAAGTGTTCAAACTGTCCACTGATACAGTCTGGGCCACCCCTCTTTGCATCAGTGGGGACCCCTATATGCCTGTTTTCACCCTAGTCTGGCGCTGGCCCTGGTCAGTGGCCTGGTGCACTTGCTCTTCATCCAAGGAGAGGGAATACTTGGGGTCCTCCAGGGGCTTATCAGGGGTCTCCTGCCTGGAGGTCTGCAAAGGAAGGGGCAGAGGCTGGGCCAAGACTCATCAATGGCTGCCTGGCACTCTCCACACAGCACCCGCCTCAGATATTCTGCTCCCCAGAACAGGCCAAGAGGAGCATCTGAATAGACCTCCCACCAGGGAAGAAGGCAGACGACAGCTTGAAATCTTGGGAATGTCATCTGAGTAGAAAACCTTGTCCTTGACACTTACCTTTCTGTTCCACCAGCCAGGACATGGGATCCTGGGGTGTGAACCTGACATCCCCACAGATTCCCATAGCTGATAACCTGCTCCTGTTCAGTAGGGGTCCCCTCGTCTTTTCCTTCCCCAAACATGGTGATACTGGGGGTGAGGAGCTGTCAAGATGGGCTCACAGGTGAGACCATGCCCAGAAGAGCCTCCCTGGCAGTGCCCTGTGTTACCTGTAGATGCCTCCTACAAGGTCACCAGGGGGATCGGGAGTAGAGGGTGAGTCAACATCGGCAAAGTCAGAGGAGGCCCCCACTTTGGCCTTTTCTGAAGTGAGAATCACGAGAAGGTGTGAACAGCAGGAGAACATCTTGCTCTCTTGAGCATCTCCCACCAAATGAGCTGGTGCCAGGCCTGTCCCTAGAATGTAGTTGCCTGGTAACCAAGGGTTCTAAGTTCTGTTGAGGGTCTGTCAACAAGGAAGTGAGGTCACTTCTCCCAGATCACACTATTGGACCCTCACCATCTTCCCCATGTCAACTCCTCACCTGTACACTATTATACAAACAGTCCCTCAGTCCAAACCCACACTGAGGAGATAAGGCTGGGTCTCAA
>CAUYON010179386.1:0-49085 GCA_963573935.1 Arctocebus calabarensis
ATATTTGAAGGGTCAGGAGAAAACTTCTAAATAAGGATCAAAAATGTTTTCATGTAGTAAATGAGAAAATATCATGAACGGTATGTCAATCAGGTTGATAAAATATCTCAGATTATATGTGAAGCCCCCACACTGTACCCCTTGGTTGAACTAATGTACACAGCTATGATTCAATAAAAAAAAAAAAAGAAAAAATCACACCTGTTTCTAAGTGGGTTGCAGTTATTTGCTATCTTTTTTTTTCTTTGCCAAAATTCACTGCTCAGAATATATTCTTTGCAAATAAGTTCTCCATTGCCACCATTTTAGTCATTTCTTATGTACTGAGCACATATAATAGGCAAGAAAGGTGATTTTTGTTAGGTTTTGAATGAAAAGAAGTTGGCTTTGGGAGTATGAAGCAGAAGTTTTTCTAAGGTTAGGGCAGGCATGGGAAGGGAAACATGGGGATAGAGTGAGCAAAGTAAATGAAGAAATTGAGAGAAGTGATTACAAGTGAAAAGTCATAGGAAAGGAAACTGCTGACGTAATTGGGAGTAGAAAGGAAAGAAGTAGAAAGTAGGAGATAGCATGAAGGAAGGGGCATGAAATAGGACAAGGAAAAGAAGGAGGCCAAGGCAGAATACGACAGAGATAATACTGTGAGATTATCTGTTCATTTACCCACTAAACAAGGCCTGAACACTTGTTATGATTTAGAAAATTCTGAGGAGGTTATGTCCTTTAGTGGGGAAACTGAGTCATGAAGATGTAGTAAATTAATCAGACCATCAACAGCAGACTTTGACTTTGAACCAGAGTGCTCTGATCCTAAGGTCAGTGATCTTGCTGCCACACTGGTGCTGCTATACCTCACAAGAGGTATTTTATTTTAATCATTTTTCTTATGTACTTTCATGTTTTCTGATTAAAATATATTTAGAAAAATAATTTTATGGAGTTCTCAGTGCTGGGTGATTGAACGCACTAGTATATATGACTAAAAGGAAATCCTTACTTAGAATATCTTTCTGCAGTGAGTGGTAGAAGAACTAGAAAGGGTTCAGGATGTGTCAAGGGCATCTTTGAACGAGTGAATGCAGGCTGTCATACAGCAAGGAATTCTCTGAGGACTTGACTATTGTTTGGTTGTTATATTGCCTTTTGATTTATTTGTAGATAATGCAAGATTTTGGGAGAAAATTATTTACTACATATTTTGGCTTAATTATTGTCATTTCTTTCCTCCATCATAAAGTATGGGGGTGGTTTATTAGATCACAAAACCAATATTCAGTAATTTTCTGAGATAAACTCTTGAAAATTATCATTCAAATAGATGAGAATCATTTTTTTAAACTGATAAAAATAATTTTCCTCCCATAGAAATTATTCTCAACCCTAATGCTGTGTGTCAATGTGATGAATGAACAAAACACATCAAGTGACACATTGGAGATTTAGACACACTGATTAGATCTTCACAGTAAATTGCTCAAAGAGATTTGGTGACTGTTAATTTAATAATTCAGTATATTTGATAATTTGAAAATGACCTTAATTGAGATTCAAACAAAAATAAATTTTCTTTCCTTAAATAATTTAAAAATTGTTCAGAAATGGCCAATAGCATATTGAAGTGAAAAGAGTACTTAATTCAAATAAATCGGCTCTTAATTTTTTTCTATATGTGAACCATCATTTTTTATAAATGAATAGATGTCATCTGCCTATTTTTATGTCATTTGTTTGCCATTTCTCATTGTATATGATAGCTCTATGCTATGTAGAGGTCCACCCCACTCCCTGGAATCAAAGCTTGCCTTATCCATAGTGATTCCCTTATATACATGAACACTAAGGAATCATCTAACTATTATGTTTATGCATAATCATAAAATACTATGTAATTTGTATTTTTCCCAGTAATTTTCCACATTCTATGTTTTGTTGCCATTGTCTATGTAAAATTAGCATAAATTAGCCTGATAATACAGAGGTCTTCTTTTTCAAGATGAAAAAATTTCTTCCACAGCAGGAGTGGTCGCTCATTCTTGAGCTGAGTGAGCTCATTCTTGAGCTGAGCTCATTCTTGAATGAGTGGTGGCTCATTCTTGTAATCCTAGCACTCTGGGAAGCTGATGCGGGTGGATTACCTGAGCTCCGAAGTTAGAGACCAGCCTGAGCAAGAGTGAGACCCTGTCTCGATTAACAAAGTAGAAAATTAGCCAGGCATCATAGCACACACGTATACTCCCAGCTACTCCGGAGGCAATAGGATTGCTTAAGTACATGAGTTTGAGGTTTCTGTGAATTGTAAACACCAGGGTACTCTAGCCAGGGCAATAGAATGAGACTCTGTCAAATTTGTTTTTTCTTTCATGAATTGCATGGTTATCATTGTCTGTGCATTTAGCATTGTGTACTTTGCAGTTGGAGGTCCTTGGGATAATACTAGCATTGGCTTAAGAATGATTTAGTCTCATTTAAGAGGAACATTCTATACAAATGGAAGCAAAGAGGTAATGGTTTAAACCGATACATCTGCAAACCCCAAGCTGTGTGAGCCATAACGGTACATGCCAAGGAGATCACAGGCAGGGGAGGAAAGATTGAATTCAAGTAATTTATGAAGGCTACCTGGAAAAAGCATGCCTTGAAGAATGCTTAGCAATGAGCCCAGAGCATAATAATGGGCTTAATAAATATCATCTGAATCATTGGATAAAGCAGAAACAGGGTGCACAGGTGGGAAAGATGTGAGCAGCCCAGGCAAGGATGGCTTCCTTTAGACTGTCCATGCTGACCGAGTGATAGCACGTGAATTTCTACTACTCTGGAGCCTGTATTTCCCACACTAATTGTTGTCTTCTTTCTTACCTGATTTCCAAAACATTCACAAACATGCACCTCCCGCTCAAGAGGCCTCCAAGTGTTTCCGTGTTCAGAGTGCTGTACCTTTTAGTTATCTGTATGTGCGCCCGTCAATTCATAGGATTGAACTGTGGTCACCCAGCCCGGCAGATGAGGGAATTGGACCTCAGAGATGGAAAAGAAGCCACCTAGAAAGTGTGTGCAGTGACTCTGTCCGCATCTCCAAAATTATTAGCTTTGAAAGAGAGGACACTGGAAAGGAAGTGGTGCAGTGTAAAAATTTGGGGAGCATTGCACACTTTCCCTCTCCTTTGCAGATTGGTAAAACACATTGCCATGTTCTTTGAGAATCTATATCATAAAGAAGCCTGTTAAAGGTTGTTTAATGTAGGATTTACCCTAATTTATGTCCACAATCTGTTTATCCCATCTCCAATGATCAGTGTTTCCCAGAACAGCTGAGCATATAGTTCAAACTTCCTTTATCCCCCTGAGCGTGGCTCTAGAATATCTTCAAGTCCCAGTCCCTATGTTCCTCTTCTATCATCTTAAACAATTATATATACGCTTCCCTTAAAACAATCCACCAGGTGCTAATTTATCTGACTCCTTTTTCAGGGCATTATGGATTAAATTGTGTTTTTGCCCAAATTCATATGTGAAAAGTCCTAATTCCCAGCACTTCAGAATGTGATCTTATTTGAAAACAGGGTCATTTCAGATGTAGTTAGTTACAGTGAGCTGAGTTCTTACCGGACTAGGGTAGGCTCCTAACTGAATATAACTGATGTCCTCATAAAGAGGGGAAATTTGGGGAAAAGGGATTTTTAAAGGGAGGGAAATTCAGACACAGACCTGTGCGCACTGGGAAAACGTCTTATGAAGATGAAGGCAGAGAGGGGTGATGCCTCCCCACACACAATACATCACAGGCTGCCAGCCAACCCCAGGAGCTGGGGGAGAGGAGTGGAACAGATTCTCCCTTTTCCCTCACAACCCTGAGAAGAAACCAACTCTGCCCACAGCTTGATCTCAGATTTCCAGCCTCCATACCTGTGAGCCTATGCCTTTCTGCTGTTGAAGCCACCGCTTCCCAGTGGGAGGTACTTTGTTTGGCAGCCCAAGGAGAATGACCACAGGGTATATCCCACACTCTTTTCTAGAGGACGCTTCTCTCCTTCCTTTTCATTCTTCCACTTGCCACTTTGCAATTCCTCCGGACTCTGCACAAATGTCGCCTTCTCAACGCTGCTTCCCTTAATCTCCCCAGCAAATGTGATAGCCCTCTACCTCTTATTCTTAAAGCCCTTTATTTCCACAGTGGTTCCAAACCCCCTTGGAAATAGTCTTATACCTCCTGTACTCACAGCAACTCACAGAAGGACAGCCTTCCTTCATCAGGTGCTCAGGACACGTGCATTTGAATGAACAGCTGGACGATGAGTAAATCCCTAGAACTTTGTCTTCTGCCTTATTATGTGCCACACAGCGGTGGAGTATGGTCATGCTGGCCTTCTGAGATGGGACAGATAGCTTTCTACAGAGTAAGTCCAAGGGTAGGATAAAGTGGTCATTAACATCTCCTCACGAGCCCTTGCTGGAGGCTCAGATGAGATCAGCATGTTATGAGCACATTACGGTGTCCAACTGCAGGTGCCATTAAATCAAAGCACCCTGGTGCCAGCATCCAATTTTAATTTCACAATGATGCCTAAGGGATGGGACTGGATGTTGTAGGGCAAATGCTTCATGGTTTTAATTGGAACTTTCAGTACTCGTAATACCTGCCATCGTTCTAATGTGAGATGGAGGAATTTTTAATTAGTATCTTTACTGTGGATTGATTTCTTTCCCTTGGAACTGGAAGCAATGTTGATTTCATAGTTGTAGTGAAAGGGAAATTATGAAATTATTTTTATGTAGTATTTGTGAGTTAAGAGCAGAAACTGTCACGGTATCAGAAATGGACTTTCATTGGTAAAGATTAAGACTTATGTTAATTATTTCTTGATATTTTACTCAGATGTTCATGCCTATTTTGTTCTTGAGAAGTGTATTCTGCCTCTACACTGAATTCACAAAACACAGCACCCATTTTGTTTTAGGATACTAAATTTTGCACCTAGGGTAACTAAGTGCCTGCCCTGGTTTGCCTGGGATGGTTGATTTTGGCAGTGAAAGTCCTGTATTCCAGGAAACCTTCAGACCTGGGAAGCCCTGGACAGTTGCTCACCCCTTTCCACCCCGGTTTTGGACTTGTGTAGTTTGATGATGCTATAGCTTTAATAAGACATACTTTTGAGTATTTATATATTACACTAAGCACCATGAGACACAACAAGATAAAATAAAATCCCATGAAGGTTATGTTGAACAGTTGGATGAAAATATTTCAGATTGTATATGAAGCCAGCACATTGTACCCCATGATTGCACAAATGGACACAGCTATGATTTAATAAAAAAAAAAAAAAAAAAAACATTAAAAAAAATTTCAGGGTTTTAATAAAATAGGTAATTGGCCAAAAACAAACAAACAAACAAAAAAAGAACAACAAAAAAAGGTAAAATGTAGCTCTTTCATTTTGGCTTCTAATCTAGTGAGCATAATGTGAGGACTGTTGGGTCTAACATAGGCACATGGACACGCTCCCCTTCCCCTCCTCCCGCTCTCCTGCTAAGACAAAGACACGAAGGACTTAGTAGCCCCATAGCTAAGGGACCCTAACCTCCTGGGCAAGCTGTGGCATCTGCCCACCCCCTAAGGCCAATATAAAAGGAGTGTCTAACTGCCCCAAGAAGCAGACACCATCTTTGTACTGCCCAGGCGGGTTACCCTCCCTGATACAGAGCAGATGGCGCCCCAGCATGGGCAGCACTGGCCTGCCCAGGAGGACCTGCCTCATCTTCTGCGTCACTGCCCTGGGGGTGTTGGTGCCATGGGATGCCAGGAGGCGAGGGCTGGAGAGCCAAGTGCGCAGAGAGTGGCGAGCATGACACAAGCCTGTGGGTCCCTAGTTAGTAAAGAGGGACCATGGCACAGCCCGCACTGCTGCCCGAGCCACCTCTACTTTTCCCTTTTTTCGCGGAACAGTGTAGCAGGTATGAGGCTGCCCTCTGGGGGCTCACACAGCCTTTGCTGCTGCAAGTGGCCAGGGTGCAGGGTACCAGCATTTAAGGGTGAACAGGGAAACCTCCATTTCCTAGGTCTGGTCAATTTCATGTAAGTTTCCTAGGCCTGAGAAATGTCATAAAGGGAAAGCACTGACATTTTGTCCCCAGGGGAAGGGACTGTATTATCTATTCAATGGTCAACACATTCATTAACCTTGCCCTTGTTAGGCAATATATATACCCCTAGACAAAGGACTCAGGCAGAGATTTTCTGACTTGGGTCTTTCCCTCTGCCAACAGCTCTGGCACTTTTTCTGTATTCCTTTCTGTCTAATAAATTCTATCTTACCACTGGTCTGTGGGTTCATTCCTCCAATCCCCAAAGCCCAAGACCTGCTGAAGAAAATCTGGTCACATTCTCGTTGAGTAAACCTGACCTGAACATTTCTGCTCCGGTCATCTCTGGTGCCACCGCTTTGACCTTTCAGGGACACTGATGCTGAAAGTCACAAGGGACTGCAACATGCAAGTGGGCTGAGAAGGCCATCACCTGCTCGTTGATGAGCAGAGCGTGAGGTAGCATTTGAAAGTCATCTTGCACGATATATAAACTTTGAAAGCAAATATTTGATGAGGGGAAGAAAATGGGAGAAGAGTTGCATAAGTTATTGGAATATAACTTTTCATTATTCATTTCCTTCTAGCATCGGATTGTGAACACCTTCAGAGGTTCACATGGTATTTTGTGCCTATGGAAAATACTACTTTAAAGATCAGTAAAACTAATGGATAAAATCCCTTATCTTATTAACATATGTGTGTACTATTTTTATAAAAAATTTAAATTGTGGTCAGGCACGGTGGCTCACCTTGTAATCCCAGCACTCTGGAGGCCAGGGCAGGTGGATTGCTTGAACTTATGAGTTGAAGAACAGCCTGAGCAAAAGTGAGACTCCGTCTCTACCAAAAATAGAAAATCTGAGGAAAGAAGATGGCTTGCACCTTAGAGTTTGAGGTTGCCGTGAGCTATGATGCCACCACACTCTACCCAGGGCCACAGCTTGAGATTCTGTCTGAAAAAAAAAATGTTTTTAATTGTGCTAAAATACACATAACATAAAATTTACCATGTCAACCATATTTAACTGCATGGTTCAGTGGTGTTATGTACATTCACATTATGTCGTCACCATCACTACCATTCATCTCCAAGACTTTGTCAAGGTTGCAAAAATGAAGCTTCACACCTGTTAAACAGTAACTTCTCATTCTACTTTCTGCTTCTGTGAACTCTAGACACTATCTGTGAGTAAAATCAGACAATGTTTGTCTTTTTAGAACTAGCTTATTTCATTGAACATAATGTCTGCAAGATTCATCCATGCTGTAGCACATGCCAGAGTCTCTTTCCCTTTTAAAGGCTGAAAAATATTCTATTGTATGTGTATGTCACATTTTGTTTATCCTTTCATCTGTCAATGGACATCTGACTTGTTTCCACCTTTTGGCTATTATAAATAATGCTAGTTGAACGTGGGTGTGCAAATAGCTCTTTGAGCCCTTGATTTCAATTACTTAGGCTATACACCTGGAATATACATTTAATTATCAATCTTGTAATTAGAAAGTGATTAATGAAACAGTATGAGCCAGTAATCTCTGTAGGATGCTCTCAAGACTCTTCCTTGTAGAGTTGTGGCTGGAATTCTACAAACTGGCTTGTTATTGTGATTTTACCATTATTATCATAATTTTTATTATTTTTATCCAGTTCTAACAGAGTTGCCTTAACTTGGTCAGTGTTATACACCAATAATGTGCTCACTTTCTGACTTCGGATCCTAACAAGAACATTTTCCTGGACTAAACTCTGCCAAACAAAAATGAAAGCACCAGGTGGGATGATTCTGAGCACGGAGAGCACCCACAGCTCTCAACATCAAAGGTCAAAGGCGCACACTTCAGCGTTGTGTGCACCCCTGATGAAGTGTGAGGCAGAAATCACGCCTCACACAGCGGCAGGTACAGTGTTCAACTATTGCGCAATGAATTATACCAACCACAATAACAACTTTGATTTCCTAGTTTGTATGGAGAGGCACAATTATAATGTCATTTTTGCTGTATACTTCAACTCAATATATATTATCCCTATTTTACAGGAGATAAATTTGAATATACAAAACTAGAACCATTGCAAATGTCACTTCTAAGGTTTTATTGTTTTCTCCTGTGATTTCTAAACAGCACATGTGACATCAAATGGTTTTGATATTAAGTTTTTCTAAATAAGTAAATTATAAATATAAGCTTTTATAAAAATCACAGATAATAAATTTACATATAAATAGATACACATTTATAAAATTTATTATGTATGTGTCTAGATGTCCTATATAAACATATATACCAAGTGTTGCACACTTATGTATGGGTGTGTGCGTATGTCAATTTTTACCATCGTAGGGTCTTTGGTCTTGGCTGTATGATCTGAAACAGGACAGTTCATTCTCGCCATGTGAGTTTTCTCATCTGTAGAATGGGAACAATAATATCAGCCTGATTGGGTTGTTCTGATGATTAATTAATCTTTTTAAAATTCCTGACACATAATCAAATGCTAGCTCTGTCCCCTTCACTTCAGACTATCGGGGAATAAAGCAAGATGGGATAATGTACGTGAGTGTGTGCCATCGCTGTAAAGATCTACACCAATTCAACATATTCTTATTACAAAGCCATATTACTAGCAGAGTCAGAAATCCAAGAAGTTAATTATTCTGAGAACAATGCGATGTAACTTTCAGTTGTTCACGATAAGGAAAAGCTTTGAATGGATAATCTAAAACAACGGACAGTTAATTTAAGCAAATTAGACTGCATGATATTTATATGTTATTATCCGTTTCAACTCTGATAACCATCCATTAACATGCATGTGTAAGAAAGAATATACAGAGAACTGTAGACCGAGGGATGAGGTCTCCTCAACCTGGAGCTTCTCATATTTGACCCGTGGGGACTTGGATGCCTCATTCTGCTGGGGCTGGACTATGACCTGGCTGTTCTCATTTCCCAGTGGCCTTCCCGTGGGGGGGGGCGGTTCAGCTTCACTCACAGCCCACAGGCCACAGGCCAGGTCTTACTAAGTGTTTCAATAGAACCTGATGCACTGCTGTAATTGCTCTCAGCTCCATTCTGCCCCTTTCCCTGGTTCTGCCTTGTCTTTGAGGTTGCCTTGGGACTGGCATTCAGGTAGTTTTTGGCCTTGGGAGGTACTGGCAGAAGGGTGGAAGGCAGGAAAATACAGGCTATTTCTTCCCATCATACTTGACTTTGGATGCATCTCCAGAGTTGGCAGTAGTTCCATCTCCTTCATGGCTGTAACTCTGGCCAGCAGCCTCTCTCTTTCTGTCAGGTCCCAACTTCCATCTAGTGCCACCATCTCCCTTGGTCTTTTTTCCTGTGGGTAGCTGCCCCACCCAGGTTCTGGGAACATCATCCCATCCTCTTGTCATTCTGGCAGCAGGGGCTCCAGCACCTTCTGATGCTACTATTCCCAGTGTTACCATCTCTTCTTTGCCAGCTCAACTCCTGGTCACCTTTGTCACCCATTTCTTCGATTCAATTCCCTTGGTTGAAGGACCTGGAAAGGATTTCATCCTCTGACTGGGCTATGTGAAATATGAGGTGATTTTGAGCAGACCCCCTAGATTAGTGGGAAGTATCAGCCTCTCATTCCCAAACCAGCCCCCACAGGCCTGCCCCCCTTCTCCCTCCACACTGGCCTGTTGTCATCACAGCTCAGGAGACATCATGTCCCTTCCTGCTGGGTGGGTATTGAACAATATGTCCTTTCATTTTGAAAAATCGTGAACAGGTGGCCATGATACACGAGCAGCAGAAGGCTGAGAATTAATAACAGAATTTAGTGAAGTCATCAAATTAAACTTACAATAAAACAAGTCTGCTGAGTATTGATGGTCTGCAGAATCATCACGGCCCTAAGCTAGGGAAATGACCGGTTAGGATTAACTGCTGCCTCACTGACGCTGTGTTCATCACCTCTGCAGAATCTAACAAATACCTTCCAGGGATTCTTATTATTTTTTCAAATCTCTGTGAGTTTTCTGGTCTTTGTAAACAACAACAATGTTCATATTCTTTCCTTCCTTGTATGTTTTTATTTTTATTGCAGACACACACTAGATATGTGTGCTCTTTTGCTCCTTCTCAGATATTCTTAGACACAGAATGAAGGGCCCTGGGCACAGAGCTGTAGCCACCTCACAGGTAGAGCAGATGTCTCCGCAGAGATTAAAAAAAAAAAGAAGCCACATCCAAGTCTGTCTTGGGCATAATCTCATTGAATCTTCCCAACAGCCCCAAGGAGCAGATAATATTGGCATCTCTATTTTAAACTGAGTTGATGAGAGGTTAAGTAATTTACCCAAAGTCATATCCCCTGTAAGTCTTACTCCAAAAAAATATGTTCTTAATTTCTAGAGAGAAAATGTCATCAAATGCGGGTGAAAGGCGGCAACTTTAGATAAAAGATAACTTCTAGATAAAACGAAACAACTCTTTTCCTTTCATTATCTCTGCCCCCATCCTCCCCAGGTCTTTCTCTCTGACCACTTAGCACCTGAAATCAGATCTCAAGCAGCCATCCTCACAGGCGATTTCTTTCTCCAATGAAGCAGAGATTGCATAATAATATCCTTTGAGGTGAAAGGCAGTTGCTCATGAGCTATGTCCAATTCCACACCTCTTGGTGGCTTCGACAGCGGTATTTCTGTCTTGCTCCTCTGTCCTTCCTAGAAGCAGTCTTCCAGGGAGTGGAGTGGGGGAGCTGTCAGCAGACCCAGGCTGCTCAGCTATTCTCAGAATCCATTATCAAAGGGAGACTCTTTCCTCCCTCCTATTCAGAGGCTTGCCAGCTCCTTCTAAAGAGGCGAAGGTGGCAGACTGTGAGGCCCTTCAATTACCGGCTTCTGGGGGTACGTGGTGCAGGGAATGCTAATGGTAAGTCCTCTAAATACCTTTTACCAGAGACAGCATGAAAAAAGTCTGAATTCTAGTCCTCAGGGGCTCTAGTCATGCTTGCCAAAATGAAGATTCAAAGGGCATTGGACCCCAGTATCTGCAAAGATATTTCCTAGTGCTAGGATTTCTTTTTTTTTTTTTTTAGTGCTAGGATTTCAAGTCTTTCTGCCACAAAGACTTTTGCCCAAGCTAAGAAAAAAATCTTTATCTGTCTTTCTCTCAGCTTTTCCAAAAAAAAAAAAAAAAAAGTATTTCCCAACACATTCAAAAATACAAATGTAATTTACAAAAAAGTCCTGTTTTCTGTGGCCATAGTTATCTTTCCTCTATAGTCCATCAATAAAATGAGATAAAAGTAGTAAAATTATATTTTTAAAAGTCAGTCAGGGAGGCAGTTCTCCTTGAAATAGGTTTTCTTCCCATTCTAACTTTAAGTTGCTGAATATATATTTTTAGAATCTAGTTAAATTCTGTTTCTCACTCTTCAAATCTTACATTTGTAGAATTTGGGATAAAGGGTCCTCTCTGAGAGAGTTGGGAAAGTCCCCTTGAAAACTAGGGGAGCACTAGAAGGCATCTGTGTTCCTTTCCCATATCTATTCCCCTCCTCTTTCCACGTGATCACATTTGGAGAACATTTATTAATAAAGACCTTATAAAAGGGACCGCCATACAGCACCCAGCCTGTCAACCGTGGTTATTATATTGTAACATCTTCAAATCCAATTTCACAGTGTAACTGTAAGACTGGGGGCATCAAACGTAGTCTCTTGCTGGGACAAATTCAAAAGAAAGTCAATCACCCACTTGGGTGAGACTTTACGAGTTTAAGCCACTGCTTACACAACCTATGGAAAAGCTCTGTAAAACATGAAGGTGAAACTGAGTTGAAAACAAATGAGTGATTATCAAGCATCAAGCATTTCTCTTCGTTTCAAATCTACTTATTGTGTCTTATGAAAAACTGAATCTCCTTGAGATTGTTCTCATCTATTTTCCTCAGAAAAACATTCTTGTCTGTTCTATTTGATTAATACATGTACATTTCTTGGCTAGAGAAAAGGAGAAAGGCCCAAAAGGGCTTGACTGCTTCCCACATAGTGTCTATTTCTGAGGATTAATCATCTACTTGGAATATGGAAATGGGAGTCTACTAACCAAAGACTGTCACTCCTCCCTTTTATAGACTTAGCATGAAGAATTAGTCTCAATTCTGGTTGTGTCACCCTCATCCAGGCTGCTTTATGTGACATCTTCCTCCAGTAGAACCAGCAGACTAACTGGGTTTTGCTACAGTGGTCATAGAAGACCCCGAATAAGCCTGTGAAAAAATTAGGGCTAAATTAGGTATCAGTAGAGTTGCTTGGTATGCAACATTCACCTTCAAGTGCCCTCTTCCTCCACAGTTTACCAACCAAGAGAGTCCTCCAGGTTTTATCTCCCATGGTTTTAGTTTTTCTAGGTCATACCCTTGTTCTGCCCATGCATTGTAAATGCATTTGACTTAGGACCCACCCTTTATGTCCTTTTAGGGAATCTATGAAGTAAATTGGGTCTGTGGTTTAACAGTAGTAATTAAAATGGAACCTTACAAATAACAGTTTTTTTTTTTAATTTGATTCATTTCAACAAGTATGTATTGACACTTGACATGTATCAGGCACTGTGTTGGGTTTGATTATATAGTCAGAGTCAGGATGATTGTCAGGTCCTTCTATCAGGGATTCAGAAGAGAGTCCAAAGTCACGGTGGGCATGAAATGTGACTACGCAATATTATAAAAGCTTTGATGAGGACTGATAAGCATGTGGAAATTAGTTAACCATCAGAGGGGTTTAAGAGTAGAGAGTAGTTCTGACCAGATGAAAAGGAGCATGACCCCTAGGGGAGCTAAGAGGCTGTGATGCTGCTGCAAGCTGCATGGGAAGGTCAGAGTGTTGGACACAGAGGCAAGCAGGGGCTTCCTTTTCTTCTGCTTTAACCCAGAGGGACTCTTGCTGGTAGATGAAAGACATAGTTATAGCCAATGGGAAACAATGTTTGGGAGAAGTGAATCTTTTGAGGTTGCTCAAATCACATTATGTAAGTAACCCCTTGATCCACCTACTTACACATCAGGCCCCAGCATACACTTTCTGAGGCCTGTTTAGTTATCACATTCATGCCTCTCTCGGCCCAGAGGTGAGCAAGCTCCAGTGTGCACAGAAGGTTTCCTAGATTACAGGTCAACTTCCTAGACAAGTGAAATTCTGCTTCTTCCCCTGTTCCTTCTGGTGACAACAGTAGCTATCCCCTCCCCCAATCCCTATTAGAGATTCCATCTTCCCCACAGGCATGCTTGGCTTTGGCCAATATCTTGCACAAAGTGAACTGCCTACAGTCCTGAAACATTCAGAGCTTCCTAGTTGGTGGAAGAGAAGTCAAAGAACTGGCTGGCTTTGTGCAGCCTGGCTCACCCAGTGAGTTTGCACGATCAGGTCCTTGCCTTCCATAACCTGGACTGGGAAATGGAGAGGCTGGGTGAGTTACTTACAGAACCAAAGATAAAATCATAACATACGTTTAAATCTGGATCCCAGTGAAACTAACCGATGTGCAAGTCAAAAATCAGTGGAAGTTTTCACAAGGATCGAATAAGTTAAATTTGCGAAATATTTAAAACATCTGGCGCATAGACAATGCTTAATAAGGAATGTAGCTAGTGCTGGTACTAGTTTGTATCTTGATGCTGACAATACAGCTAGAAAAGAACCTTTGGAGAGAGGCGTGTGGAGCAGATACATATTGAGAAACTTAGATGCCATGAGGGAAAGAATCCATGCCCAGACCTAACTCCATTAGTTTCAGTTTCAAGAAACATTTGTCCCATGCACGAATTCCCTATCCCTTAAGGCAGTGGTACCCAAACGTTTGGCATCAGAGACCAGTTTCATGGAAGACAATTTTTCCATGGTGGTGGGGTCTGATGGAGATGAGATGGGGCAGAAGGTGAAGCTTGGGTTGGCAATGAGGAGGGGCTGTAAATTGAGATGAAACATTACTTGTTTGCCCTCTGCTCACTCCCTGCTATGTGTCCTGCTTCCCAATAAGCCGCTGAACAGAACCTTTTTGGCACCAGGGACCAGTTTCATGGAACAATATTTTCCATGGACAAGGATGGAGGAATTGAGGAGTCAGGGATGGAACAAAGGCAGAGCTCAGGTTCTGGGGACTGGGGTCTTCAGCCTTAAGATAAATTGGGAGAGGTTCTGTTCTTTATAGCTAAATAAAGCAAAGTAAGAAACTCTCAATTCAGAGAATAAATCAGGCAAAATGAGTTACTATTCCTAAATCATTTGTAGCTTTTTGACATATGGTATCATGTCAAGATAATGAGCTACTGTTAAATCCTAAATCCCTGGTGCATGTATTGTACCCAAGTATATGTTCACTTATCAATTAATTTAATAATAATTTCAACGCCTTCACCATTATACAGATGAGCTGATAAAATCTGGTCCCCAAATTTTCACAGATTCCATTTTCAAAATGTTGGGATAATAAACTAATTGATAAATTTACCCCATAGGCCAATTCTGAGACAAGTTCTTTGGATAGCTGTATTCTAGGAGTGGGTGAAGATACAATCGATTGTGGAAATAATCAAGATGCTAACAAGAGGTTAAATCATTTGGCACTTCCAATTAAAGAGAAATAAAGCAAGCAGGAAAATCATAATGAGCCTGACACTGTGCAGTGCTTTGCTTTGAATAGAAATAAAAATAGAATTCTATTAAAACTGAAATAAGGATTGTGTTCTCAGGCTAGAATCAAAATGAAGTGACGAAACAAGATAAGCAACTCACTGGGCATAGAAGGAGAGCAGCAGGGAAGAGAAAGAGCAGCTAACTAGAGAAATAATTGAGATATATCAGATATATTAGTAAACATCACCTGTCTCTGCCTCCATATTGTGAATTATGCTTTTGAGCAATGCAATCAATCTTTTGGTATCTGAATTCAATCTTTCTCTCTAGGTCTGCCTTCATTCAAATCACTTCGTTGTGGTTAAGATGTAGAACTTTAGACTATTCTGTGAGGACATTCTGTTTTCCTATTGCTGGTGTTTATCATCTTTAAATGGACTGGACTGTTGAAAAATTTAGAGTGGGTTTCTTTCCTTTTCTTTTCCTTTCCTTACCTTTCCTTGGCGTTCCTTTCCTTTCCTTGCCTTTCCTTTCCTTTCCTGTTCTTTTCTTTTCTTTTTTTTGAGAGACAGTCTCATTGTTGCCCTGGGTAGAGTGCCATGGCATCAGCATAGTTCACAGCAACCTCAAACTCTTGAGTTCAAGCAATCCTCTTGTCTAAGCCTCCCAAGTAGCTGAGATGACAAGTGTGCACCACCATACCTGGCTGCTTTTGTCTATTTTTAGTAGAGTCATGTTCTTGCTCTTGAGCCTGGGCCACCCAGAGTGCTAGGAAGATAGGCATGAGCCACCACACTGGGCCTAAGGTGGATTTCTTATCATAGTTCTTACAGATGGACTTACTCTCTTATACAATGGCTGGTGTGGACATTGCACTTTCCTTGTGAAGATTTTAGTGTGGAACATTACAAATATTCCCAAAGGAAGAAAAGATTGAGCAATGAACTTTCATTTACCCACTAATTCACCTCCTTGAAGTTATCTTAAATCTCTGATAGTATTTGGCCAACATTGTCTGATCTGTCCTCCCTAATTTATTGATTTACTTGGTTTGTTTTTGCTTAAATATCATAGGTAAACCCATGAGGCATCTCATTCCATAGATACTTTGCTATGCATAAAAGACTTCAAACATTATACTACTGTTTTTCTTTAGAGGTGAGCTTGAAAAATACTCACCTCCACCAGTGCATTCCTAGTGTCCAGATTTTATCTGTCGTTTGAGGCCTAGTTCATGTTTGCTGGAGTTCCTCTTGATAGGAACTGTATCACCTTACTTATACATTTGGGAATTTATTTTCTGCTATCTTGTAGCATGTCCTGAATTAACACTAAATTTTATATTTTGATTTAACATCTCAAGAATTTGTGTAGTTTCCAAAACCAGAACAAGGAAGCAATGTGGCATTAAGGAAAATGCTCAAATTTGGACTCAGAAAGTCTCAGTTCTAATTGGGCTTCAGCCATTTTACTTCAGTTTTCCGAGCCTCAGTTTCTACAGCTATAAAATCGTGATGAAACTGACCCAGTTTCACTACAAGCCACTCACATTCTTACATTTTAATTTGTGTTTATTTTAATAGCTTAATTTTTAAAATTTGGGATCAAAGGTGTTTACCTGCATGAATAACTTTCAACAGTACCAGAAGTATTTACTGTGATTTTTTAATCCAATATAATACCATAAATCACACACACAATTTCTGCAAAGATTAAATGAATAAATAAGATAATCAATGTCAAATGTCTGGATCAGATTAAGTGCCATAAATATTACCTATTATTATTAGCTTATAACCACTACCCCAAAGCAAGAGCCCATGTCTTAGAAAACTCATTTCCTTTCCACTGAGCTTAGCCTTGTGACTTACTCAAAATTAGGGACACTCACTTAATATTTAAATCTTTAATTTGTTGATACACAGGTAGAATAATGTTTACAAATTAGAAAAAATAAAGACTTGCAATATAGAGAGTATTTTCCACAGTATCTGGAGAGAAATTCCATATGGTTTGAAATCACAGGACAAAGGGCTAGACAGGAAGTGTCCTGAGACCCAGGTACAAATCCTTATTCTAGCCACAAGCAAACAGGAGATTTTGAAGGTAGCCTTTGGCATTATAAAAGAACCGCAGAGCTGTGACTCAGCACAGGGTTCTAACATTCTGATGTATCTTTCGCTAATCTCTTCCATCTCTTCCTCAAGGTCTGAGAGAACCTAGTGGACAAGGTAGCAGTAGTAGACAGCCTCAGCTGGGCCTTTGTGTTCTGGTAATCCTCCCTGGAACCTGTGAGCAATTTCTAAAATCCTGCACCGTTCTTCTCTCTCTGGCATAAACATCTAAAAGACTTACAAACTGAACAAGAATAAGAACGATCTCTCAGGTCAGTGTGTTTGCATGTACTTGTGAAGTCTAGAAGATGTACGGCCACAGCCCGAAAGAGCCGAGCAAGGTGCCTGGAGTTTGCTCTGTTACTAACACCCCATCTACATCTGAGGAAAATGGAAGCAGGTTCAATTGTTAACAAATCCCAGGCATTCTGATTCTCCCTATAGCCCTGAATCCAGTGCTGTTTCTCCTATGGCTTCTAGGAAGAGGCCTGGATTTCGTTAGTGGATGGAAGGCCAGACTCGCCAGGCTGGTGACAAATTGCTGTTTGGTATCATAAGCAGGTATCAGTTGAGGCTGAGTAAAACCTCTCTCCCTCTCCTGCTCCCTTGCCTGTCAATATTTATCGATTTCTCCAAAGCGTTCAGAGCTGCATTTAACTCCCCACTTTTCCCTTCTCCTCAGCCTCTCCCTGTTAACAGGGTCATCTCCCAATTAATTCAGTGTGGAAAATGAATCCGTTACTCCCTTCCAAAGCAAGGAAGTTCAACTACATGTGATCACATTAAAAAAAAAAAAAATGTGTGGAGAATCACAGCAGTTTTTCCACTGTAGACAGAATATTCAGAGGACAGAGAAGTATGGATGTTGGTCAAAAATTTTTCTCAGCCCAAAGTCCATCATCAAGTTAACTTGGCAATCAGGGACAACAATGTGGGTGACAGCTCCTCCCTTGGGTGTCCCTGTCCAGAGCGCAGGGTTGCTTGATCTGTCCAGTGCCCAGAACCGTCATGGGGCCCACATTCAGAGAAATGGGGTAAGCATGCAGCACTGAGAGGCGACAAGCGGGATGAATGGACTCTGTGTCGTTCATTCTTCAGACAGGGGTCGGAGTAGGTGGAAATAAATCAGTGAAATATACCAGCATCTGCTCACCTGCCGTTCCCTGACGTGACTCACTGCCCGGCTCCGCCTGCTGCCCTGACTCACTGTGCAGAGGAGCTGGTTTCTAAGGAGACTGCTGAGGGCTAGCATGGTGGGCTGTGTAGACGCTGTGTTCACGTGGCCGTGCATCCTGCTGGCTGGTGACCCCCACACCTGAATGTGGTGGCTGGGGGCTTCCTGAGAAAGCCTTCGCCATTTCTTTAAATGTCACGAGAGAGAGGGAGAGGAAAATTCTTTTTTCCTAAGGTTACTACTGAATTTATTCACAGACTCGCGCACCGACTAACAATGAAGACCTTTGTCCATAATACACGATTTATTCACATTCTGGCTGACAGAGCGGTACTGAACACCAGGCACTTCTGGAATGACTTGGGGACAGAGGAAAGAACTAGGACAGGAAATAGAAAACACAAGACAATATTCCAACAGAAAATGTAGGTCCTTGGCATAGAAGTACATAATAATGGCTTGCATGTTTTGGGTTTAGTATGGGCAGTGTCCACTGCCAATCAAAGATCAGTAAACTTGTTACTGGGAGAAGAGGGACTGGGTGCTTGACACTGTCAGCCAACATGCAGAATCTGGGATATGTCCCCCAAACTGTCAAAAGGCCGGTGATTCTGGAGAATAGTCAGAATAGCCTCTCTAAGACTGTTCTGCTCTTCCATATCCAAAACAACAGTCTTACACATGAAAATACAAAGCAAAAACTGTGTTAACCCTTATCTTAAACAACAATAATTAACCCTTATCTTAAACAAAAATAGTCAACATAATCCATGACTCAAAATAACATTACGAATTCAAAAGTTAATCTCCTAAATCAATAGCCCTAAACTATTCTAGATATGCACTTTTAGATCATTGTCGAATTCACAAAACTATAAGAATGGGAGATAGGAGGTAAAGTTCAAGTAGGACCTAAACCGGCCAGGTTAGCTATGTCCTCTCAGCCCTCTCCTGACTCTCTCCTAGTCTCACTCCAGGGGCTCTCAAACCCCATCTTACCCTGGGATTCACAGTGGTCCTGAAAGGGTGGAGGGGGCTGGCTCCCCAGAGATTGGATCTTCTGCAGCTCATGGATAATTGAGATAGCATTTGATGTCCCTAAGTGAGGCATGAAGAACATGCAGGAGTCTTTGTACTTGACCAGGCTACTGAGAACCTCAATTAGCCACACCAAATGACATAGGCATGTCCATCTAAACTGATTCATTTGAATGAGCTTGAAAATAATTATATTTTCCAAAAAAATATTATTTACCAGTAATGAGTTTCTTGCACAATACTCCAGAAGCTGCTTCCCTTAAAGAGTGACCTATTTTTCCTCAATACCTATTTGTACATTTCATAGCTTCAAAATACTTTACCACAGTCAATGGAAAATAAAACATCAACTGCCAAAATTATCATAACTTCAGAACTTGTGGATTTCAAATTATAATGAGCTTTTATTAGGCATTTTGTTCTTTTAACTTTTTTATGCCACTGACACTTGTCATCAAAAGGGCATGGAAACATTGTATGTTTTTAAAGGGTAAGAAAGTTCTGGGGTACTAATTTTCTATTTAACCTTACGTTCAATAGACTTAGGTTCCTATAAAAGAAGTACATAATTCTATCACTAAAATCAGTCTTTCCTCAATTCAGAGATTTTAAGAAAGTCTAAAGTAATCTTATCATCTGAAAATAAATCTTTCTGAGAAAAATTTGTTTTCTTCTGGAATCTTTTTTTAATGTGATTTTCTATTAAAGATGTATAATGGATCATCTGAAGTACTAATTTCTTATATGCATTGCTTTGTATTTTCCTCAGGACACTAAAATTACTCCTATTGAACAAGCCTGTTACATGAACAAAGATGTTCTCACAACCTCTATAGGCCTGAGAGGCAGTGAGAATGAAACTCTGGATCTATCTGTTTTTCCTTCTCATCCTCCCTGTCTCGCCCTCCCTTCCTTCATTCCTCCTATCTTTACTCCAGTCCTGCCATTAATAAGCATTTTTTGAACCCAAGAAGTTGACCATACATCAAGTCTTCTACCTTTGCTCCAGGTTTCTTTGGAAGATACTTAGAAAGATGGTATCTCAAGGTCCTCCCAAAAATTCAAGGCAGAGAGGCTCTACCATAAATGAAAAAAAGGGAAGGGAGACATAGAGAAAGATGATGGCATATTCTTCATCTTTTTATAAGTGTCACCAAATTAGGAGTGAGGGGATCACACATTTACAATACCCAAAGAGGATGGGTATAAGGGGATACTTGTGGGAATTAGGCAGGGTGGGCAGGAAAGGGATAAGAGAGATTCAAGTGCATCTCTTCAGCACATTTATACTTTAAAATTCCATTTGATCTGGAAATACTTGGCACTAGATGTCTTGTCACTGAGAAGGACAGGTGGAGTCAGACAAAAGGAATAAAATCATTTCAGAGTTCTCCAGAGCCAGATCTAGGTCAAGAGTACATGGGAGAAGGTCATTCTTCATATTCATTTCTTCATTTAATTGCCCACCTCCGAAGTAGGGAAAGATGAAGCAATTGAGGGCCTAAGACCAAATCTAGAACAAAGAGCATTCTCTCTATTCCTGTTAGAAACATAAAGATTGAGAATGGATGACTTAATAGGGCTCATCTAAAGATGATACAGTCTTAATTCTACTGGATGTTTCTGGCACTGTGTTATCCAGGCATTCTCTACCTCCAAGGAGCTCATGGCATAACTAGGACAATAGATAGATAAAAAACACACTAACAGAGAGTACTTCATGGGGACAGAAAAAAAAGACATGTCCTTTAGAGAAAATGGGGGGAAAGTTAGTAAAAGATTGGTAGATTTTGGAGTACAATTTTGAACAAGGTTTTGGAATATGGGTACTGAAAGAAAAGTTGTAAGTAGGATTATCAAGCCCTTTAATAAAAGGGGAGAGGTGAGAAAATGAACAATTTCCAGAAAGCACTGAATAAGTACTGTGATTTAAAATATAAGTTATGATGGGAAAGTTACACAGTGGTAAAAGAAGAGGCTGAAAATAATAAAGGCCAGAATGTGAGATGGACATCTTGATGTCTTGTTGGAGATAGGCAGTGGACTCTAGAAGGCCTTTCATTTCTTTTTGGAAGGTAAGTGGGAGTGAGATGGGGTGGGAGGAGAATGAGCAGAGAGGATCAGACCTCTACTTTAGACACCCGTTTACAGGAGGGTGGAAGGTGTGTGGGAAAACTCCTGATATGTGTACTCTGTCTCCTTGTTGTGGGTTGGGTTTCTGCGAAGAAGACTATGAGGTGGAGATTTGCAGGCAGAAATTCACTAGGGAGCATCCTTAGGATCCACACCTGTGAGGGAGTGTAGACAGCAGAGTCAGGCGCAGGGAGAAGTTGCTGCTACGACGACAAAAGCTTTGGGTTATTCCAGTGGGCAACCCAGAGCTGAATGGCCATGTAGAACTAACACAGTGGGGCCAGGACCTATCTCCGTATCAACCAGCCATTGGATAAAGAAGGGGACTGCATGACCTTGGTCAGCCAAGGTTGATCAGCAGGATGGAAGCCCTCGACTGCAAGCTCTCAGCTGCCAACACTCTCAGCAACTGGGGAAATGGGTTCAATCCCAACCCAATATTTCCAGTATCTAGAAGTTGGCATCACCACTCACCCTGTTGATTATACCAAAGCCTGGGGGATGACTTCTGGTCACATTCATTCCATCAGTCAATCCTGTCAACTCTTCCTCCAAGGTTGCCTCTGTTTTCAGTCAAACTGTTTGCAGTTAATCCTGGTTCCAGCCCGTCATCCACCAGTGGTACTACCACAAGGGACTCCCAAGTGATCTCCCTGTTTCCACTTGTGGTAGCTCATAGGCTTTTCTCTACGTAGTGTCATACGCAGGTCTGGGATCCTAGCGAATACTCAGTATATATTAATTGACCTCAGAAGATAGCAATCCTTTAGCCACAAAGGCACCACTATTATGGTAAAATGAACAATGTGTTGGCCCCTGGGTGACCTAAGAGGGAAAAAAAAGAAGAGAAGAAATAAATTTTGGATATTCAGGAATATTTTAAAAGGGTAAGTCCTATAGATGTCAACAAAGTCCAAACACATTTCAAAGATTTCATTTAACTCATTAATGACAACACAAGTAAAAAACCATGGTATATTCAACAGTGAATTCAAAGTATCATGCATATATAATAAATAAGTAATGCTGAAATGAATGAATAAACAGGTGTAAAACTGGCTTATTGGAGAGGGAGAGGAGAAAATCAATGACATTTCCACCAGACAAGACTTATTCGCAACTCTATGGACAAGAATCATCTCCTTTGCTATCAGGTATCTGCATGTCTTAGAGACATACAATTGTTTAAAGACAATGAAATTTGCAGAAACCCTGAAAAATCAGCTAATCCAAAAGGATGTGCTTACATGATACTTAGTTTGCTACCATAGACAACCAATAATCTTTCTGCCTCATTTCAAGGCCTTTCATAGATTTCTTTCTTTCATAGGAGAAATTAAGAGAGAAAAAGTAAATAAAAGAGAAATTTTCTGGACAGGGCTAGTGTAATCCTGTTTTCCCTGGGAAATTATTAATAGCAAGTCTTTCACTTTCAAAATTATCTTGTTTGGAAGATAAGTGCATGGTCACTCTATCTGAGCTTCACTGTAATTTCACTATGATTCACCATAAAATATACAAGAAAAGGATAGATATATAGTTGAGCTAGAGCTACACTCTGGAAGATTAAAAATGATTCCATTAGTATTTTAAATCTGAGTGATTAGGTTGTGGCAGGAAGCCAGCAATGTGAGATTTTCTTTATCATTTTTGATACTAGTTTTTTTTTTTTTAATTTCAGATTAATCTGAAGGTATACATGTTTAGGTTACATTGTTTTCATTTCTAAGGTAAAGTTCAAGTTGTACTTGAGCCCTTCACCCAGGGGGCGTGCTGAACACCATCGCATTGTGTACATTAGGTGAGATCCTGCCAGTCACCCTCCCTTTTCTCTCCTCCCCCTCAGTACACTGCACTTGCGTTTTTCTTCTTGTGGGCAGTGTAGTTATTTATATGTTGGTTTCATATTAGTATTGAGTACATTGGATGCTTGCTTTTTCATTTTTGTGATATTTTACTAAGAAGAACGTGTTTCAACTCCATCTAGGTAAACACAAAAGATGTAAAAGCTTCATATTTTCTTATGACTGAATAATATTCCATGGTATACCAGTTTATTAATCCATTCATGGGTTGACAGGCACTTTGCAATTGTGAATTGAGCTGCAATAAACATTCTAGTGCAAATGGCTTTGTGGTAAAATGATCTTTTTTCTTCTGAGTAGATTTTATAAAGAAGACCCCCTTGGCAATTGCAGCAACAGTAGAAATGAATAAATGGGGCATGATCAAGTTAAAAAGCTTCTGCACAGCTAAGGGTACCACAACTAAAGCAAACAGACAGCCTTCGGATTGAGAAAAGATATATGCGTGCTATGAATCTAACAAAGAGCTGATAACTAGAATCTACAGAGAACTCAACAAGAAAAGAACAAACAACCCCATTATGAGTGGGCAAGTTATTTGAACAGAAACTTCTCTGAAGATGACAGATAAATGGACAACACATAAAAAAATGCTCCTCACCTCTAATCATCAGAGAAATGCAAATAAAACCACTGTGCGATATCACGGAACTCCAGGGAGAATGGTCCACATCACAAAATCCCCAATCTGCAGATGCTGGCGTGGATGTGGAGTGAAGGGAACACTTCTGCTCTGCTGGTTGGGATTGCATCCAATACAACCTCTATGAAAAGAAGTATGGAGAATGCTCCAAAAACTAAAAGTCAACCTTCCTTTTAATCCCACAACGTGAGATTTTAAGTAGATGCAGGAAGGAGCAGCCACAGCTACTTTTTAGGCTGTCTCCTAAATGGGAAGTCTGATGCATCCACGTGGATGGATTTATCCAGTCTCGAATTCCAGTGGTTACTGGACCTTCTCACGATGGGTGATGGTCCCAAGGCTTGGACAATGTCATTTTCTAAAATGTGGAGCACTTTGTGTGTCTTCTGGTAATATTCCAAAACAAAAGTCCACAATCATAGCCGTGAGTATATGTTGAAGGGAGTTAGAGCAGAAAAGGAGAGAAAGGGCAGTACAGTGAATACCCTATGGTTGTGACGCCTCTGTGCCTCATTTCTCAGACCAGTGGGGCAGAGGGCTTATCTAAATGGCTGAATTTGCTTGAGATTTTTTTTTAAACACTCTGACCTCTTCCTTTGTTTCCACAAACACTGACAGTTACAGAATCCATGAATAGCTTTCTTTCTCTTCTTTTTCTTGAGATGGGTTTTCAGATTCTATCACTTCTGGTCCCGTATGTGGCACCATGCTGGGAGCAAGCAGCTTAAGCATGCTCTCAAATTTTTAAGAAAGCTACAAGATAGAAAGTGCTTTTCTATACATCTTAGAGGACTACTTTTTGTTTGTTTGTTGTATTGTTTTTTCTTTCAGACCACAGTGTGAACCATAGACAGACTCACTCCCAAAAGGATTAAGGATAAATTTAGAACCAACAACTTAAGAACTCTGTGCTAATGGCTACACATTTAAATCCGTTCTATGAACATTAATACAAACAAATGCACACATAGCTACTAAAAGTTTGCCAATTACAGGCTCCAATCTGAGTTTCCTTTACTCTGAGGAGCAAGGGAACTAGTTTAAAAGGTATCCACTCACCATTTGGAAGCCCTCCTTGAAAAGTAAGGGTAGAGTGAAAATCCTATGTAAAAGTCACTTCACTTGAATATCAGAGCATTCTGGCTGAGCCTCTGATTTGTATGTAGTGAGAATCTCTCCTAGAAATATTTTCAAATCATTGACATTTACAAAACAAGTTATTTGCCACAGAGGGCAGGTCCCTGCAGTCCGTTCCTGAATATAAAGAGAAAAGAATTCGTGCGGCAGCATCGAGGCATGCCAGACCCCCTTCTCAAATTGGGAGATTCATGCCACAGGCAATTTGCGGAAGCATAGTAATAATTATAGCTAACATTTGCTTTGCCCTTTATGGTTTGCAAAGTGCTTCCAACTCAAGATGTTATTTCCAAAGTTCTCGATGTGGTCATTGTGGGAGTGACAGAGCGGGGAGATGGTTCAGAAACAAGCATCAAAAGATTGCCGTTTCCAGCTGGCTTGTGCTGTAGTGAATATGTACAGACAAGATTCTTCTGGAAAGGATTATAAAGTGTGGTTGTTATACTATTTCAGAGCACCTCCTTTGCAGGATTTGTTTTATATAAATACTCAATGAATTATGTACTGTATTAGGACCAGTTTCAAAATAGGCAGAAATCTACAGTTCATTTTGGTCCCACACTCAGATCAGTGAAAATTGGTCAGACTTTCAAGTAGCACGGTAAGGTCTACGTTTATGCTTATTTCTGAAAACTAGGTTACTTCATTTATATATTCAGTGAGTATTTAAGTACCTATTCTGTCAATACTCCTTTTTTTTAGGGGGCACAAATATGAAAAGAAACATAAACTGAATCTGCTTGAGATTTTTTTTTAAACACTCTGACCTCTTCCTTTGTTTCCCCAAACACTGACAGTTGCAGAATCCATGAATAGCTTTCTTTCCCTTCTTTTTCTTGAGATGGGTTTTCAGATTCTATCACCTCTGGTCCCATATGTAGCATACTGCCTTCCACAAGCTTATACTCTATCAGAGAAGAGAAAGTATGCACACAACTCTTGCATTGCAAAATGTCAGAAATCTGGAAAGATGAAGAATTAAAACTGATTTCTGAGTGAGGAGAATTAGAGCAATCCTCATAAAGTAAAGTTTGAACTTGGACTTGATGAGTGCATAGGTTGTGTAAGGATGGATGAGAAAAGGTATTCCAAGAGGAGGAAATGGTGTGCAAGATGGGACTCCATGGGATGTGTTTGGGAAGTGGCAAGTTATCCATTATGGCCAGAGCATCAATGAAGGTTTTTAAAAACCCTCCTAAATGAACAGCATTCTCATGTGGCTCTCACAAGTATTTTCCTATGCACAGCCTATGAAAAACAATAACCTAAGATAAAGTTGAAATTTAAACCTATACCACATGTTAACATAAAATCATAGTCAAAAGACGTGGATATTTCTGAGTCTATAATTATGTATGCTCTTGACTGGTTCATGCACCTAATTTTGTAGTTATTATTTTTCTTTTTTTCTCTAAAGAAACAAAAAAGTTTTCTTATTGTAGAAAGAATGCATTTTCTTATATTATTATGCAAAAAAATGAAATAAGCAAACAAAATCTACTGCCCTAAATAATCACTGCTTGAATTTTATTTTTCTAGCTTTATTATCTACTGCATAAACACACATGTTTTAATAGACTAGAAATATTTCCCTCTCACTAAATATTCTCCACAGGTATTTGTTTTGCTACATGATATTCCATTATATAGAAGTGCCACAATTTACCTAATTTCCTATTGTTAGACATATGAGAGGTCTATGGTTTTTTTCTCTTAAAAAGCAGAAATTGTTGCAATGAACAGCTTTACAATAAACCATTGCATACATCGATGAATATTTCCTTAGCATAAATCTTTAGAAGGGGGATTCCTGTTGCATAGTGTGTGTGTGTATGTGTGACTGTAGTCCAATTCTATTGCAGAAAAATTGTACCTTTTTTGACTCCTACTTGCAGTAAAACTATATTAGTTCTCAAGGAAAAGGATATAATCTCTCAGGAAGATGGGATAGTCAGAAATACAGTACAACTTTTACATTTAGACAGAGATATTAAATCAGTAATATGTGTAGGGAGTTCTCCAGCTGATGTATCTTTCACCCAGAGAACACCACCTTTATCCATGAATAAGCATCAATTGCTATTCTCTGCATCACAGATTCCTCTCCATTACCACCTTAGCCTTGAAAACACTTCTATCTACTCTTAATACAAGCCATGTGAACAGCTAAGTGTTGCTGCTATTTTTCATTATGCTGAGATTGATCACAGAGGCATACTGTGGCAATCACAGATACTAACCAGGCGGTAAGTAAGGGCAATTTCATTACAAGTTCACATTTGCATTTTATGCCCCTTAATCATTGTTACTGCTTCCCCAAGCAGCATAACTGCCTAGCTTGGATTTTGACAATACCTTTCCATCAGAGCGATGCTGCAATGAAGATGAAGGAGGCTGCTAGTCTCAGGAAGAGTACTCTGGCACCTAAGACAAAGGCAGTTGAGAAGGCTTTGTGTGCATTTATACTTGCAGCACTGGCACTTACAGCCTTACTCAAAAGAGAAATATTAATGCAGATCATGTTCCTATCTGGCTAAATGGTTTCTTGTGTTATAGCCTCTGGGTGTTTAATGAGGTTCCTCTTCTGCCCATTTCTTCAGTTGTGTTGAGGTCAAGGGCACAAAGAGAAACGCCCTGAGAGCTGAAGAGCGGCTTGATTTGAGATGTCTAGAAGACTTTCTTGCTACATCGAGGTTCTTCTCAAAGCATCTATTAGTCTGGAGTCACAATTATTCAGTAAGCATCATAAATTAAATTAAGTTATATGTAGAAAAGTCTTACCAGATGGAAACAGCCAAATAGAAATTTCTTAACTACAGTGATTAAAAAATCAATTTCATGGATAGTGGTTGAAAAAACCCAACTTCATGGTATTTCCCTGGTATCCTGCTCCCAGGAAGAGTATTTACAGAAGAACCCCACCCACAGCTGGCTCTGTGTGGACAATGTGCCAAGTATTGTGAATGTCCTTAGAAACCATGTTAGTCTAATAATTCCATGTGTGGGAGGCTTTTCTGTGGCCAATGGAGATGGCTTTTCTGTGCTAGCTGCTGGAGAAAGGGAGAACCAGTAGCCATGGATGGTTACCCTGCCACTTGGTAAAATGTACCACAATATTCATGGGTTGGGGCACTGTGCAAAATATTTCACAACCCATGTGGTAGCCATCAACCCATCCAAGTACGTATGGCCCAGTCTGAACAGACACCAGCTATAAAGAATCGGTAATTTTGCTGACATACACTGCCTGAATGTTAGCCTTGCTTGAGGATAAGTCTATAAATACCAAAAGCAACAGCTATTACTGAGAACCTGCCATGCACTAAGGTACTTATGCTAGGTACTAGGGCCATACAATGGCATAGAAGCTGTAAAATCAGAAGAGTGGTGTAGTGGGAGGAGTGGGAGAGTAACAGCAGCAGTAAGAGCCACCATTTGTTGAGGCCATACTGGACAGTGGACACTGCTCCTAACATTTCACTGAATCTTCCCAATAACTCTGGAAAGTAGGTATTATCATCACATTACATGGGTAACAGAAACTCTGAGATGTTAAACAATTTGCCCAAAATACTCAGATGGCAGTCACCAGAGTAGCAAGTCAAACCACTATCTCTCTCGAAGCCCATATTCTTTCAACTAAGCCATGTTGCACGTCCTTGGAAAATCACTAGTCCTTGCTGTGCTAACCAGTCAGTCTCTTCAATTTCAATATCCTCATCCAATGTTCTTAGGATAATAATGTCTTCCCAAATCTATTGCACGGATTTTTTTGTAAGAGGAAAATAAGATAATGTAAATGAAAGCACTGCATAACTAGTGCAATTCTTCAGGATAGAAGCCACATCTGTATGTCTTGGTACTGAATATGATTCTGTACACATACTAAGTGTTCAATAGGGTTTAAATGCATGTTTAAGGTTCTCAGCACATATGCTTTATTGGTAACATATGGTCACTTCCCTTGAGTGATTAGTAACTTAGTTGGTTAGATAGGATTTATACGTTAAGGGCAGAATAACAATCCAAGGTTAGCATATGTTAAGTTCCAAACAAGTGGCATGGTTGTTGACAATAAGCAAATTTAGGGCCAGGCACAGTGGCTCATGCCTGTAATCCTAGCATCTGGGAGGCCAAGGCATGTGGATTGCTTGATATCAAGAGTTTGAGACCCACCTGAGCCAGAGTGAGACCTCATCTCTAAAAAAAAAAATGCTGGGTGTTGTGGCAGGCACTCGTAGTCCCAGCTAATTGGGAGGCTGAGGCAAGAGAATTGCTTAAGCCCAAGAGTTTGAGGTTGGGGTTGGGCACCCATAGCTCAATGGTTAGAACACTGGCCCCGTGCTCCAGGGGTGGTGGGTTCAAACCTGGCCATGGCTTACTGAACAAAAAAAAAAAGAAAAAAATTTGAGGTTGCTGTGAGCTGTGATGCCACAGCACTCTACCGAGGCTGACAAAGGAAGGCAGGAAAGAGGGAGGGAAGGAAGGAACGGAGGGAGGGAGGGAGGGAAAGAAAAGAAAGAAAAGAAAAAGGAAGGAAAGGAAGAGAAAATGAGAAACAATTCTCAAAGTAGGTGGTCATAGCATCTAGGAAGCAGACTCAAGTGGGCTTTCCTTGTGCCTTGGGAAAGTGACCAAAGCTATGAATCTGTGGAAAAGGAAAGGACATTTTAGAAAATGGAAAATGCTTGATTAAAGATATGCATTTGGGAAGGGGGAATATGAAATTTGTTTGGAGATTAGTAAACAAATCTCTTCAATTAGATTAAAATGGTCATTGTTTTTTTCACAGCACAAAATGGCAGGAAGGATAAATGTGTATCAGCCAGGCAGACAGCATCACTCAGAGAAAATGTGCCCACATTGTCAAATTTGGGGCTTCTAAAATGGTCAAAAGTAAGGTATCAATTTCTCTTATTCTTTTCTCAGAGCAATACTCTTTGATGTGAGTACATTTGAAATGACTAAACTCTGCAATTAAAAATTGTTCAGGTGGCTAACAAATAAAACAGAACAAAACCAACAAAAATAAAAACCTCACCAATACTCCTTAGGGAAATGTCCAGCTCCAAGCCCTATGATTATCTCAGCTGCAGCAATCACCATCCTAAATTTCAGTTGGTTGTTTTCTTTCTCATCTTCTGGGTTAGCCTATAATTTCTCTGTTATTGGTCAGGATATCTTTAGGACTTAGTACATGGTATACACTCAGCATACTGGAAATGCCACAATAATGTATACATGTTTTGAGAAATGTTGCGTGTAATTATTTTTCAAAGTTGAATCAGATTACAGTAGCAGTGTGTAGCATAATGTTTGCTAAAGAGATGGGGTTAATCAAATTAATGCTGGCATCATCACATGACAGGCATGAATAGGATAGCTTTTCACTTAAAATGTGTATACGTTTTTTTGGCATCCTCTGTATATCAAGTGAATGAAGATATTCAAGTGAGCAAAAACTTCAAGTGAGTGTTTAGCTCAAAGCCATAAACTCTTCCTTAATGCTATTGAAAATTCAGTCAACACATGAGTAATCCATATGCATTAGAAATGAAACGGTTAAACAGCAAAGCCCAAGAGCTTTGTAGCCACTGGGACTTTTTGATCCTAAGCCATAGGAAATACAATAGCATGGTCAATTACTTCTGTGCTGATAAGAAGCTTTTTGCCAAGTAAATTCAGTTTGTAAATTGTTCTTTTCTAGGCAAAAAGCCATGGAGACCCACATAATTCTCACCATTACTTTGGCACACGGAGCACATAGAATATGGCAAGCAGGGAAAGAGAGAAAGAGAAACAGACAGAAAGACTTCCCTAGGTAAAGGCAACAGGCACATTGAATTTTTTGGCCTTACATTACTCTTGTATTCAGGAGCCAATTAGGAGCAGGAGGAAGTACAAGATAGAAGCAGAAATAAAATGGATGAAGTTCTCATGCGAGAGAGATGGGGAAATTCCTACATTGCATCTTAATATTGAAAAAAGAAGGTACCTTATTCTCTGTCCCTTCCTTAACTTTTCTTTGAAACAGCCTTGAAAACAAAGAAAGCCCCATAGTTACACAGTACGAGTCACTAAGCAAACTGATCAATCATTTGAAAATACATTGGAGAAATTGCTCGGAGGCAAAGTATATTTGGGCTGGATTGAGAATGATGTGTGAGTGGTTCATTCTGAGGCAGGAGGTGTTTCCTGAGGCATTTCCCTGTTCAGGCATGGGGGTAAGAGCAGCCTCTACTTCTCTGCAACCGGGTGCCCACTAACAGGTTTTGGACTTCAGCCTCTGTTTCTACCTCCCAAAGAAGGCTACAGTGATCAGTAACATAGCGCAGCTCAACTTGCAAGGACACTGGAGGGTGGTGAATTACATGCTGTTCCTAGAGGTGGAGAAGAATTTTTCATTCATTCACTCATTCAGTTTTTAATCTGTCTGACAAAGATGGTCTAAATTTCCTTCCTTGGGGAACTAGAGGTGACATAGATGTGCCGGATAGATTTTGTTTGACAAGGCAGCCCACCTAACAATGAGAAAGTATCACATTTAAAAAATATAAAAATAAAGTGTGGTAGGTGCTTTGTCAGAGGAGAAACGAGCTACTACTATGGAACACACAGTAGGAAAATGTGTATTGGGAGATCTGAGAATGAGCTCTTCCCACAAGAACTTCTTGTGGAAAGTGACTTTTATACTGATCCTAGAGTCAATTTTAAAAATGAGGTTGTGGGCGTTACAAGAAAAAAAAAAAAGAGAGAGTAGGAGTGTCTTAGTTTGGGTTGCCATGGTAACACACCACAGCCCTTGATGGTCCAGCCTCTACCCATTACCTACTTCTAAAGTCACTCCCACATTTTCAGGGATTTATTATAGCAACACCCCATTCTCAGTGCCTATTTCTGCCTTTGTTGATTTATGTTGCTGTAACAAAATACCCGAGACTGGGTAATTTATCAAGAACAGAAATTTATTTCTCACAGTTCTGGAGGACGGAAGCCCAAGATTTTGGGACTGGCATTTTGGTATCTGGTGACAGCCCAGTCTCTACTTGCAAGGTAATGCCTTATTACTGTGTCCTGCAGAGGGAAGAATGCTGCCCTTCCAGGGCAGAAGGGGTAGAAGGAAAGAAACTGTTCTGGTTATCTCCAACCCTTTTATAAAGTCGCTAATCCCATTCCAAAGCAGTCCAGTTAGCAGTCCAGTTTTTTGTTTCTCATTTACTTAACATGGTTTAGTAGCATCTGAAGAACAGGTCGATCTTCTAAGAATCTTTCAGACTAGCTGATGGTGTAGTCTAAACTCCTACATCATTAACTCTGCTCTCAGAATACCCATCAGAGTTGAATATTGATCATGAGAGACAATGATTCTTTCTAATCAACACCTTAAAGCTGATATTCGCCAAATGTCTAGTAGGTGCCTACTCTCAATTCCATGTATATATTGTAGAAATACACTACACTGAGTTGAAAGTTCAGAATGCAATATTTTTGCCATGAAGACATCAACACTCTAATATACGTGTCGCCTGGATTTTACATTGAAAAGATGACAACACCACCACTCAAATAAACAGCTTTCCTTCTGAGCAGGATAGGCTGAAAGAGGACTTCTAAGATAACATATGCAAATTGCATGTATTCCCTGTAAAAAAACTAGAACATTGCTTAGTTAAATATTCATAAAACAATGTCTTAAAATGTTCATCTTTATATGCTAGCTTACATCTTGCAAATAAAGGTGTTATAAGAGTTATAGTATATTTTAATCTCTAGGAAAGCTCAAATCCTTTTGGAAGTAAGAGTGGTGTGAATCTTAAAGGGATAAAGCCACAGATAATATCACTTTGGCCTCCCTACATCTACAATTTTGTCCTCAGCTTTGCCCCAAACTTCTGCTCATGCGTGAATGATACATTCACTCAGTAGCCGACAGCAATTTATCCACTGGATGTTATACACTGGGCACTGGGGAATGTGGGGAGGACAGTCATTACACACACTGATTCCCTTGCTTTACTTTCCAGGGGGAATTAGAAGTAGAAAATAAATACAATAATGTCAAACATTATGAAAAGGATGAAGAAACTAATTTGGACACAGTATCCTGATGTGGTCTCAAGTACTGGACTGGGATTTTAGAAGCTTTTCCTTTTTACCATCTTTGCCACTTTTCCAGTATGGGAGATTGTGAACACAGAAATTTTCCTATGTGGCTGAAATGTTCCCATCATGATTATATTTGTCCAATAATGAGGTGGTCTAGTTTTGAGATAAATGAGGTGTATGAAGCTGACCTGAGTGCAGGTTGTGGAATATTGGAGATAACATAAGTTTAGCAACACCCCATGGAGCTCTAATCTTTAGGTCTAACTGAGGTTGAAACCAGAACGAGGACTAGATGACACTCTTAGGAACCAGTCTGAATTTCTTGTTCAATGCTTCCTGTTGAGTTTCGCTCTTCAATTTGTACCATACAACACCAGATTGGCCTAATTCAGTTTTAAAGTCTCTGTCTTTCCTATCCTCTTAGACCAGTCCCCATCCAGCTGAGTCTGCAGATAGGCAAAATGGTCAGATCCTGTCATACATGGCCTGCTCACCTTTTCCTTTCTGTCTATATTCTACCTGGTCAAAGTAGCAGAAGCTGGCCACCTGGCATATTCTTTCTAAAAGAAAAATTTCTAGCCTGAAATCCTGGAACAGTGGCTTTGAAGAGAGAAAAGGAGAGATGGCAGAATGGAGAGTGAAATGGAGGAAGATTAGAATCACCAGGTGGGGGTGATGCTAAATTTCGATGAGGAAGATGGCAATCCTTCCCTCATTTCTCAGTATGTCAGTAAATGTAAACAGAATGTCTACCCTATGCTTGATAATTCTGAAACACATCTGCCTACAGCATTACCAATTAAAACCATAAGCAAATAAAAATTTCAAACATCACAGCCACTCTCGACTCCTTAGTGACCTAAACTTACAATAGCATGAAAGGTGTTGCCAAACGAGTTCTTGGATCTGATTAAGACAGTTAGTCCTGGGAGTGCTTCGGCAATATGTATTGAAAGCCTTAAAAATGTTCATATTGGCTAACAATAATTGCCCATATCGGTAAATGGCAACTCCAAAACGTTAATGTCATTCTTGACTCCTCTTTTTCCACCAATTCATTTCCAATCTATCTGCCAATGTTAAGGCTCTTTCTCTGTAAGAATCCAACCATCCTCCTTCACTTCCACCACCAAGAAGCTGCTATGCTGTGGCTGTGAACAACTGTGACAGTCTCCCACAGCCTCTCCTTGCCTTCACCTTTGTTTCTATCTCTTCTGTTGGCCACACAACAGCCAAAGTGGTTCTTTTACCTAAATCTCATTTGCTCACTCCCTAGATGTCTTCCCAGCTCATGTAGACCTTAGTTAGCTGACAAGACCCTTGCATCAAGGCCCCTGTTCTGGGCTCTGTCTCTAGATTCTCTGAACTTAGCTTCTGCCACTCTCTGTCTCACCACATGCTTGTTGTTGGTCCAACAGGCCAAGCATGCTTTTGCCTCCAGGCTTTGGTGTGTATCATTCCTTCAGCTTGCAATGCTCTTCCCTCGGGCATCTTCTGAGGGAATCATCCCTTAATGCAGAAAGGCCTTCAAACTTATTACTGTAAAATTATCAGAAAATCCTTTTCTGATCACGCCAGCTTCTATCACTCACTTCCTTCTCAACCTGCTCTGTTATTCTATTTTTCTCCATGGCCACTATCACTTCCTGGGATAGGTATATATTTTCTAGCTCCTTCCAGAGTAGAACTGAAGTAACTCAAGGGCAGGACACTAGTTTTCTTCTCTGCTGCATGCTCCGGACTACAGGAGTGTTTGGCTTGCAGTGGGACCTCACTAAATAGTTGTTGAATCAGCAGGTTGGGTCTGTGAATGTCCTTTGGTTCCTTCAAGGTCTTCTGGGTGTTTCTACAAGCTACCTGTCAGATTGGTTATTGGAGGGCATGTTGATGTATAGAGCTCTTGGCCAACATTTTGGCTTAATAGCAATTTTGGTGGTATGGCTTGGTAGCTTTCTGAGACTAAGGAGCTAAAAGTGATCCTGGAAATTCACAAAATCACACCTCCCTGTGTGTTCGCACTGTGTCCCCCCAAATACATATGTTAAAACTTAATTACCAATGTGATGGTATTAAGAAGTAGGGCCTTTTAGAGGTGATGAAATCATGAGGGCAAAGCCTTCCTAATTGAGATAAGCAAACTTCTCAAGGGGCTAGAGAAAACTAGGTAGGTTTTTGCCCTTCCATCCTTTCCACTGTGTGAGGACATAGGGTTTGTACCCTCTAGAGGACACAGCAACAAGACATCATCTTGGAAACAGACCAATCCCTAATTGGACACTGAACCTACTGGAGCCTTGATCATGAACTTCCAGCCTTCAGAGCTGTGAGCAATAAATTTCTATTCTTTATGAATTACCCAGTCTCAGATATTTTGATATAACAGCACAATGGACAAAATGAAGGCCCTTTGTTCTACAGCATGGCTTCCAGCTGCATAGCTGTTCAGGGCTCTGCTTCTTTATCCCATGATTGACACTCAATCCTAGAACTGCATAGCCCCTGTGGCCCATTATTGCTCCTAAAGTTGGTCCTAGTCTCCACTGTCTATACCTTACCTCTTTGGAGCTCAGCTGCATTATCTAGGGGTTCTTAGAGTGGAGATTTTTCTAGACAGATCTACATACATTCTTCCAAACCTCCCCATTGTTCCCTCTGCTGCTTGTTTTATTTCAAAGGCACTTAACAAAAAAAGAGTAATGCTCTGTAATTTTAATCTGCCTTTTTTTTTTAACCAATTATCATTTTGTGAGAATTTTTCCTGTGCCATTAGTTGTCTTCTAAAACTTAGTTTTACGTGGCAGTATCTTTTTGTTCCAGAGATTAAAGCATTCACCTCTTGTTGGGTTTTCAGGTTGCTCCCCAAGTTTAACTGTTGTAGTAGCCTCACAGTTTTAGCATGAATCCTTAGGGGAATAAGTACGTGTCTTGCTGCTGTTAACACTTTTTGCCTATATCTTTTCCTCAAACCTCTATTTTTTTCAAGATGGATTTTTAGAAGGATAATCACTATATACAAAGGAACAAATTTTCCTGAACTGCTTGATAAATTCTAGGCTAACTCCTTTTCAGAAAAGTGAACTCCTGCCAATATCATGCTGCCCTCACCGTGCCTTTGCTTGCCTTGTAGAAATCTTTGAATCATTGTCAATTTAATAAATGAAAAATTACATTTTATTTTTAATGTAAACTGAACAACAGTTCACATTTCACAAGTAGTATGTTATAGACATTTAAAGAGCTTTGGGATCTTTTTAACCTATATATTATGACCAGGAGGTCAATTCTGAGTTTCTGACCTTTATATGGTCTTCATGTCCCATTAAGTACTCTGATTTAAAGCCTCGGGTCACTTTCAGTCTTAATTGTATTTTATTATGTTCCATTGTTACAGAATGTTTCAGTCAATTTAACCAGAAGGGTCTCTCTTCACCTTTTCTTCACTGGTTCATTTCCAGTTATAGCAATGACAGATTCCTTGAGATGTTATATTAATTTTATTATCATCACAGTGATTATTTTTACTTGAATGAAAGTAAGAATGAGAATGGGATTTCAGGCTTCGAGGAGAAAGCATTCTTGCTGTTTACTGAGGAGGTATACATTCTTTTTACTTCTTTAAATGAACACTGGCTGGACAGAAGCTAAAGGTCAAAGATTTTCAGGTTTAGCAACAATTGTTTGCATTCCACATCATGTCAGAGAGCAAATAGAAGGTAATAAAACATCCAACTTCCTTAACATTTGCTGAGGAGGTTTCTACTGCAGGATTTTAAGGTAAGCAAAAGATGCATTTTCCAATATCTGTTTCCTCATCACTGTACTTGTTCAGAAACAGAAATGGGTCCTTAGGGCCAAGATTTTCCTTTTGTCCCTCTCGTGGGACCCCAACTTCTGGGATGGGTACTCGGTGCCATCATGTTCTTGTTCCCACTATTAACACTGACTATTGGTCAAGTTGTGAAAAACTGCGTCAGGTAAAAATGTTGCTTCTGCCATAGTTATTTGTGTTTTCAAATAATATGAACACCTCTCTGATACCCAAGAGTGAACACACTCTTTGGTAAATATTTAGCTATAGCCAACTTGACTCCTAAGCACTATCGAACATATTGGCCCAAGGAATAAATGATACATTTATAGCTGGTTAAGATGTTCACAGAAGAAGCTCTTGTCACACAGCGCTGAGTATGTATCAAGCACTGTGCCTGTCATATCTAACTCTAATGACACATTTCATTTTGCAAATGAGGATACTAAAATTGAGAGAAACTAAAGAAGTTCAGTTATCACACAATGATGGAGCAAAGATCTGAGCCCCTGTCTGACCGACATTCTGAAGGTGGTATCCTTAAACATGATTCTCTATGATGCTTTCTGCCCTACGGCTGCCTGGGTGTCTGACAATCATTCCTATGCCAGATGTTCTTCTCTCTATGACCTTGCCACAACCCCCTCAAGAGGCAGAGTATGCTTCTTCTCCCCTCAATCCTGTACTGTGATGGATAAAATGTGGCAAAAGTGACATGCAACTTTCAAGGATGATCCTTAAGAAATCTGCTTCAAAGCTTTGGCTTCTTGGTACACTCCTTCTGGAACCCAGCCACTATAACCCCTCCACCACTAATCACCTCATCCAAGCTCCCAGAGGGCAGCCAGCACCCAGGGCCAGCTATATAATTTGCAAGGTCCAGGGCAAAATAAAGACTCTAACATCAAGCAGGGTCAGGAAAGTCAGTATCCCTTCCTTCAGGCCCAATGCCCTGATGCATGGTGGTGAGTGGTTAACTCCCAAGGGATTGCAGCCGCCGGGCCTGGATGTGATCAGAACCTGGAATGGCCAGGGTCAAAGGCTGTCTACTGAAGGAGCCATAATGTTGCCAGCCCAGCTGGGACTGAAGGTCCCTTGCACTATCCCAAGACACTGCACACCCCAAAGTGCTATGCACTCTTGACCTTGATCTTCCCTACATCTGCCTCATACAAGAGTCCAGGAGGTTCCTTCCAGGGACTACGGACAATGGCAGAGCCCTGACCTTCCACCCACTGATGTGGCAGGGAAGGGGGAAGTACTGGTCATAGAGTAGGTGTGGGGAGGGGGAAACTGTGGGGTCCCTGGAGCCAGGGATTGAGACTCTGCAGCCAAGAATCTGCCCTGGGGCAGTAGGGAGACTGAGTGAGTTGGAACTGCATATGTGGAAGACTGTGGGTCCCAGCACATGTTCCATTGCTACCTCATTAATCACCTAATAAATACAAATTCAAAGATAAAATTATTAAGAATTTCAAGATGGCCACCACAGAGTATTAAATCCCAATGTGAGGCCGTCCTGAGCATGAGGTCTTGTGCGACTATACAGACCACACATGAGTCCCTGAAACCAGCCCTTCTTGCACCAACTGTGTGAGTGATCCTGTGACCATCCAAGAACCCCCAGCAGAAGAACCACCCAGTTGACCCATAGAACAATGAGGGAGAAAAAGAGAAAAAAACAGCTAGTGCTTTAAGACACCCACCATCTATGACAGGCACTTGCCATTCCTGAGTCTTACTGTCTTCCTCCTAAGCTTCTTGGGGTCTCTGAAAAGTATAAGATGTGATTTCTACCCTCAGAAAAATTGCAGTGTAATTGGTGAGAAAGTAACACATGAATAATAGTATCAGACAATTTAATAGTATCAGACAATTTAAAATCAAGTAAGAAGAGGAAAATAGGAGAAAAAATCAATGCAATAAACACTTAAAAAACAGGAGGTTTCTGAAGAGGTTAGTATAGCCAGGGAAAGACTTCCCTGGGAGGAGAAGCACAGGGCAAATTGAAGTGGGGGGCGGTGTCTGAGCCAGTGAGACACACCTGGCCCTCTTCGCTGTCTGCTGCACTCACAGACAAGCAGCAAACAGAGAATCCAATTCCCTGATTAAAAGCCTGAACCACTCACCTTCATCTACCTTGTTCCTTATTCCTCCCTTTTTTTCATCTCTTGACCCAGGCTTGATTTTTGCCTCTGCTTAAACATTCATTCCATCTGATGCAGAAATCAAATTCTATTGGCCTCTCATCTCGGTTTAGCTTTCTGGTTGTGGATTTTCCTTTTCTCCAAAGCTCATGGATGCTAAACCCCTAGGATCCTCCCCTCCTAGAGCCATCCTTTCTATAGGACCCTATGTATATAGATAGTCCTAGCTGGTTGGTGCACAAATTTGGCTATACAATCAACTTGCAGGATTTACACAAAGTGCAATTTCCCACACCTGTTTGGGAAACATATAAACCACAGCATCAAATATAAAATCTCCAACTTAAAACTGACTTACAATTTTTTTACTTCATGATGGTGCAAAAATGATATGCATTCTTCAAGTTCCCATGTATCCATTCTGTTTTTCACTTTCAGTATAGCATTTAATAAATTACATGAGACATTCAGCATTTTATTATAAAATAGATTTTATGTTAGATTATTTTGCCTGATTGTAGGCAAGTATAGATGTGTTAAGCATATTTAAGGTAGGTTAGACTAAGGTATGAAAAAAGCCCTCTTTTCCCAGATTATATTTTAGTTTCAGAAAATGCTATGTTAGACTAAATTCTTACAAACTGACTAATATCATTCAGATCTTTAACAAGCTTCACAGGTGATTCTGATGGTCACCAAAGTTTGGGAAACACTGTTTTAGACAAACAAAATTAAAGTTAGAATATTCTTTCCATAACTTTTGATCAGTCTCACTCACTCATTCTTTAAGATTCAAATATAAAACCCTGAAAACCTCCAAACCTTTCATAATTAAAACTAAACTTACTAGCTGCTTGACAGTCATCATAGTTTTAATCTTAGACATGTAATCTTTGCCAAAGTATTGTATTATATCGGATTTTTATTTTCTCTACCTCTGCATGGTGTTAAGATTCAGGAAAGCTGAAATTCTTTTTTTTTTTTTTTTTTTTTTGGCAGTTTTTGGCTGGGGCTGGGCTTGAACCCACCACCTCCAGCACATGGGGCTGGCGCCCTACTCCCCGAGCCACAGAAGTCGCCCAATCTGAAATTCTTTATGGCTATTCAACTAAATAGTTTATCCCTTTTTATAACATGTAAGTTGACATTTAACATAGACAATCTGGTATAAAAGATTTTGGAATTGCACAGGCCTAGCTTTTAAATCCTATTGCAATGCCTATTAGCTGTGCAATCCTGGGCAAATAATTTAAGGTTTTTGGACTTCAGATGCCTTGCCTGAAAATCAGAAAAATAATATCTACTTTATAGGTTCATTTTGAAAGTTAAAAGAGGATTCAGTATATAGCTGGTAAAAACAATGGCTGGCATCTCAATAAGTACTTGTGTGCTCACTCTTCTCAGATGCCTTAGTCTCTTGAAGAACAAAAACAGCTAATAATATCATTCATTTTTCCTGTCTGCCAGAGTGTTGTAGAAATAAGGTTATGCAGGTTAAAATTGCTTTGGAAAAGTTGAAAACATTTTATCAACAACAAGTAACAATATTTTCTGTTGATAACATCTGAAGTTCTTTTTTTGAAATTCGTTGAAGGAGAATTATTTCCATTTCTATTTTTAAAGTATTTAACATTTGGTTTCAATTTTAAACCAAAAGCAAAACGTTTAAATTATGTTATGTGTCTGTGTGTTCGTTAAACATGTGTTAGTGATGGTGCTACATTAAAAGTTCTTGACTCCAGGTACATGGTCTCATCACTGTGTATGTTTTCTACTTTTCTTCTTCAGTGCACATTTTTAAACAAACCCACGAGTTCCTCCTCGTCAATAAACACACACAAAAGTTCTCCATAGCGTCACTGCACATTTTAATGGAAGTTACAATTTAAAAGCATATCTCATCTTATTCCTGGTTGTGCAGAAGATTAGGAGAGGAAATATTGAAGGAAAACTGAAAATGAAACCTTTGGTTAAGGCCAGTTTGTTAAATGAACACAACCACGTGTATTTTTATTTAAATTTACATTACACCAGCAAGGGCCAGGCATTCATCGAGCCCTTTTTTCACTCTCACAGATTCTGTTAAATGAGTACAGAATACTAGGAATGCACAATAATAGCAATATACTTAAAATTGAAAAACGAAGGACTAAAAATTTCATTACACCAATATATCACCTAACGTCAAGAAACATAATGCAAGTTCTCTATCTGAGTAAGATTGTATTGACTGCATGTATAATTTGGTCTATCGGCCTGCTCCATTATTTTGAATTTGTTTAAATTCCTGAACAAAAATCTCTGTGTTAGCAGTTCTTGGCTAAATTATAAAAAGTAATAACAGCTGCATTATCACCTCCCAGGGAAAAGAAAGTTTGTCACAATGAGTAATGTTCTTCCTGCTGATGTGTGCTCCAGCACATTTTCCGTGTCCCCTGCATCAGGTCCTGATTTGATTATCCTTGCTTCTGCTGAGATGAAGCGTATGGTCAGTGACTCCATTTATTAAGTGAAGTTTGAGGTCACGTTCCCTGCCAGTCTATTAACAGTTAGACCTGTGGAAACATGCATTGCTCCAAGAATTTAGGCTTTCTTATTGTTAGGCACTTGGTCTAAAGAGGGATGTTATTATTACTCTGTTGTATGGCTGGGAGATCAAAGGCAAGTCAGTGAGGAAGGTACTGAGCCATAGTATTTCTAGATTTCTTACTTCCAGGCAAGGGAGAATGGTCAGGAGAAGTCTTGATACGGGTTGTTAGCTAAAGCGGACAGGGCAACCATGATTGTGCCTTTGCACAACCTCATGTTATTACACCTACCACTTCACAAAGCATCTACATGAGCAGCCATCCAGTCTGGGTAAGCAGGTTGGCTGATGCCCCCAGAGCTGCATCAATAGTGCCCTGGAGTGGGGAGGCAGAATTATTTGTGCTTCACCTAAGGCACCGGCAAGGGTCCTCTTTGCATGACCACACTCAAGGTTTCTTGGAAGAAAGGAACTCAGGAAACTTCAGACTGAGTCTTAGGCCCTGGCACTCCAGCATTAAAATCATTTCAAAATTTTTTTTGATAAGAACATTTATGAAACCTATACTCCTAAAATTTTAAGTGCACAATACAGTATTGTTAACTATAGACACCTTGTATATCAGATTCTAGAACTAATTAATCTTATATGGCTATAACTTCATACTTTTTCAGAAGCAACTCCCCACTTCCCCTTTCCTTCAGCCTCTGGTAACCACTATTGTACTCTGTCTCTTAGTTTGACTATTTTAGACACCTCATGTAAGGGGAATCTTGCAATACTTGTCCTTCTGTGACTGACTAATTTCACCTCGCATAATGTTCTTCCAATCCATGCATATTCTCATATAACAAGATATCCTTCTCCTTTAAAGCTGCATAATAACCTGTTGTAGGGATATACCTTGTTTTCTGTGTCCATTCATACGCTGATGGATTCTTAGGTTGTTTGTATATCTTGTTTATAGTGAATAATGCTTCAACGAACATAAAAGTATTAATATCCCTTCAAGATCCTAATTTCAATTCTCTCAATATACCCGGTGTTTGGGGACCATATGGTAATTCAATTTTAATTTTTGCTGAGGAAACTCCATACTGTTTTTTTAATAGTGCCTTCACCAATATACATTCTCATCAACAGTGTGCAAGGGTTTTATTTTCTCCACATCCTCACAGTACCTATTATCTCATGGTTTTTGATATTGTTTAGGTTTTTCAATATACCACTATGATATTAATTCTAATGTTCCTGATAATTAATGATGCTGAAATAAAGACGCATGGATGGTCAGGGACCACAGTACCTGTTTCTAGAAATCTGTGGGTTTTTTGCATGTTTTCTTTTGAGAATTGTCTATTCAAGTCCTTTGTTTATTCTTTAATCAAGCAATTTGAGTTTTTCTGCTATCAGATTATAGGAGCTCCTTATAAATTTTTGATGTTAACCCCTTATCAGAGATTTGATTTGCTAACATTGTCAGCCATTCCATAGGTTTCCTTTTCATCCAACTCTTTCCTTTGCTGTGCAGAAGCTTGTAGTTTTGACATAGTCCCACTTATTTATCCTTGCTTTTATTGTGCACTCTTTTATTTATGTGTCATGTCCATGAAATCATTGTCTAGACCAGGCGTCCTCAAACTTTTTAAACAGGGGGCCAATTCACTATCACTCAGACTGTTGGAGGGCCAGACTATAGTTTAAAAAAAAAACTATGAACAAATTTCTATGCAAACTGCACATATCTTACTTTGAAGTAAAAAACAAAATGGGAACAAATACAATTCACACTGAAGCATGTGGCCCCTGTAGTTTGAGGACCCCTGACCTAGACCAATGTCAGGAAACTTTTCACCTGTGTTTCCTTTTACAAGTTTTATAGATTCAGATCTTTAAGTCTTAAATTCATGTTCAGTTTATTTTTGTTTATGGTATAAGATAAGGATCTTATTTTAATCTTTTTGCCAGTGAATATCCAGTCTCCCTAACATCATTTGTTAAGGAGACTTTCTTTATCCCATTGTGTTTTTTTGGAATCCTTATTGATGATGTTAATCCAATATAGATGCTCCTAAACTTATGATCAAGTTACCTCCTAATAAACCAATTTCAAGTTGAAAATATCATGAATCAAAAATTCATTTAATACATTTAACCTGTGGAACATCATACCTTAGTCTAGCCTACCTTAAATATGCTTAACACATCTTTATTTGTCTACAATCAGGCAAAATAATCTAACATAAAATCTATTTTACAATAAAACGTTGAATGTCTCATGTAATTTATTAAATGCTATACTGAAAGTGAAAAACAGGATGGATACGTGGGAACTTGAAGTACAGTTTCTACTGAATGCATATCATTTTTGCACCATCATGAAGTAAAAAAATTGTAAGTCAATTTTAAGTTGGAGATTTTATATTTGATGCTGTGGTTCATATGTTTTTGTTCCCTCCAAAACTCAAATGGAAGCTTGATCCCCACTGTAACAGTCTTGGGAAGTGGGTCCTAAGTGGAGGTGTTTAGGTCGTGAGGACTCAAGTCTCATTAATACATTAATGACATTGTAAAAAGGTTAATGAAGGAAGTTTGCTCTTCTCTTGCTGTCTCACCTTCTTGCCTTCCACCATGTGATAGCACAGCAAGAAAGCCCTCACCCCAAACTAGCACCTTCTTAATGGACTTCTCAGCCTCCAGACCCAGGCAGTGGGATTCTGTTATCCTGGCACAAAAATGAATAAAGACACACAGTTTTATTTCCAGACTCCTTATTCTCTTCTCTTCCACTAGTGTATACATGCATGTCTGCCTCTATGCCTGTACCATACCATTTTAATTATTCTAGCTTTGTAATATATTTTGACATCAGAAGGTATGATGTGTTCAGCTTTGTTCTCTCTCAAGATTTCATTAGCTATCTTTGAATATTTTATGGGTCTATGTGAATTTTAAGATTTTTTTTATTTCTGTTAAAAAATGACCCTGAAATTTTCATAGGGATTGCACTGAACCTGTAGATCACTGGGGCATATGAAGATTTTAACAATGTTAAGTTTTCTAATTCATGAACAATATGTTGGACATAACATAGGAAGGAGTTAAAGGACACTTTAGGCAGGTTCAGTATTCCTGGTTGGCAGTTATTGTTTTCAGAACTTTAAAAACATGTCTCTCTTCCTCTGGCCACAACAGTTTCTGCTGAGACATGTGCTAATAGTCTTATGGATGCCACTTGTTTTGAAAGTTTTCTCTTTGCCTTTGTTGCCTTTTGACAATTTGATTGTAATGCATCTTTGTGTAAATTTTATTAGAGTATCTTATTTGGTGTTATTTGGACTTCGTAAGTGTAAATGTCTAATTTCCTCTCTAAATTTGGAAAGTTTTAGCATTTATTTATTTATATATATATTTATTTATTTATTCATTCATTCATTTGAGACAGAGTCTCACTTTGTTGCCCTAGGTAGAGTGTCACGGCATCATAGCTCACAGCAAACTCCTGGGCTCAGGTAATTCTCTTGCCTCAGCCTCCTGAGTAGCTGGGACTACAGGCACCCACCACAGTGTCCTGCTAGTTTTAGAGACAGGGTCTTGCTCTTGCTTAGGATGGTCTCAAACTCCTGAGCTCAAGCAATCCACCAGCCTTGGCCTCCTAGAGTGCTGGGATTACAGGCATGAACCTATGTCCAGCCGGCCTAGCCATTATTTTTTTAAACAACCTTTCTGCCTCCTATTATGTCTCCTTTCCTTCTAGAACTTCAAACATATGTGCATTGGTTAGTTTGATGGTTTTCCCCAAGTCCCTTAAAATTTCTTCCCTCATTTTTGTAAACTTTTTTCTTTTTATTCTCTACTGGATAATTTCAAATCACCTGTCAGAGTTCACTGATTGTGTCTACTTGATCAAATCTGAATTTGAAACCCTCTCATGATTTTTTCAGTTCATTTATTATTTTCTTTATCTCCCGAATTTCTGTTTGGTTCTTTGTTTCTATCTCTTTGTTGATATTCTCGTTTTGTTCATGCATCATTTTTCTAATTTTATTTAGTTGTCTATCTTGCTATTTTGTAACTCACTTGCTGTCTTTAAGATGCGTAGTTTGAATTATTTGGTAAGCAGTTTTTTTTATCACCATTTCTTTTGTGTAGGTTAATGAAAACTTATTTTGTTTATTTGATTAGGTCATGTTTCCCTGATTTGTCATGTTCTTTTCTGCTATGTGCATTTGAAAAAGAAACAAAAATATAGACTTTAAAAGGATTGGCTTGTTCAGGAAAAGGTCTCATCATTCCACCTAGCTGGAGATTCTTGGATTCTTTCAATACACTTTTAGGGATGTGTCTTCTTTGGACTTGTGCCTGTAGTCATAAGAGGACATTTTGGGGGTTTCTTTTTTTTTTCTTATTATTATCATTATTTTTGTAAGAGACCCAAACATCTTGCTCCTTCTAGTGTCTGACTTCTCTACCACAGGGGTGGGATGTCAGATACATAATCCTACTGCTCACCCTTCTTACCTATGGCACAGGCTTGAGCCTGTGCCTTCTCCCACTCTTGTTGAGCTGTGCCCTTTTACTTTTATTCTTAGCAGCTCCATAAGATTATAAGAATTCTGTTGGAACTCTGGATGAGGTAACATAAACCAGTCCTTTCAGTGTACCAAAAGGCCAGGGATGTTGTAGATGTGCTCCCTCCCCTTTCTCTCTCACCTACAGGAGAATTCTCAGATTTTGTGCCTTCCTTCAATTTCACAGAGCTATGGTGGTCATAAGCTACCTCCCTCTTTTTCTTTGTTTATAACTGCCCACACATGTTTATGTTATGCTAGTTCTGTCAGTATTTAATATAAGACCTCTGATCAGTGCACTGTAAGGCCACAGACATTAGAAGGGTGCTCCACTCCTCACCATCTCTCCTGTCAAAGAAACTTCAGGTTCTGAACCTTTTCTATATTTCACAGAGTTTTGCCAGATTTAGCAAGCCCTTGACATTCTTATTTTGTTCTTAACTGCCCCAAGGCATCTAAGTTATGCTAACGTTTTTCAGCATTCAGTGTGGGATGATGCAGAAACCAAGTCCTTGGGCAATATGTTGAAAGTCCATTAAAACGGAAGCATGCTTCACTCCCTCTTTCTCCCTGAGAGAGAAGTCACAGGCCAAGGTGATTTCTCTTACCACTAAGCTGTGCAGTCTTGCAGGAGGGGTTAGTGTTAAATAATTTTGCTCTCTTTACCTATTTCAATGTGGCTTTCCTTTTTTGTGTGTTCATCTGGAGTACTCCAAATTATGAACTACTCACAAAGGTATATTTGCCTATATATTGATGTTAAATTGATGTTTCTGTGGACAGACCAGTGGAGGGACTTCCTATTCCACTGCCTTGCTGATGTTATTCCTGGAATTAAAAATCTCAGTTAAAGAAAAAATATAACTGATCCGAACCTTCCAAGAGCATCTTGAGTGGACAGTAAGGTTAACCTGCAGATAAGAGTGAAAGTACATTTCATTTTATTTCCTCTACCTTGGGTTTGAGAGATAAGGTTCCAGGTTGCTGAAAAGAAGGGGCAAATTATAAGAAAGTTGAAATGCGAACCTTTGTTTTGTGAAGTTTAACATAAGAGATGTGAAGACCCATATGGATGGAGAACATTACTGCATCATACTGGAATAAAAAAATTAACTCTTAGGCAATGAAAATAGATCTATGCTACTATAGGTAGCAGAAGAATCACCTGCCATTTAAAAAACAACAGTGAGGCAAAATGCTTAGCATAAGTGAAGAAATGTTAATGGCTATTGAAAGAGATCCAGCAAGTAGATGGCTTAAGATATCAGCCATTACTGATATCAGATATTACTGGACCATGGCCTCATGATCTGTCTTCCCAGTTTTTTTGTCTTGAGAAGAGTTATATTTTTAACCATTGTTTTGGATAGCCTGACCTTGATTGCCCTTCCTTCTCTCCCCACTTCACGTAGAAATGAGTGGCCTAGGATCTAAAAGCTTTGTGTGGGTCTCTCCATGAGCCCCCTTTAAGAAGCAAAGCCAGAAATACATTCAGCAAGACAGCTACCCAAATTCTCACCTACAGAATGACTAGTAAACACATTTCACACACTGCTTTAGGCAACCTTCTGTCATATATCCATTGTCACAGTTACATTTTTGAACAAGGCACTATTCCAAACCGGTCCATGCTAGCCGTCAAAGTCTGTCAAATAAGAAAGCAACAATCAATTGCTTTATAAGTTTTTGCTAAAAACTCTATCCATGATGCTCTTTATTCACTCAATCCTACAGCAAAAATATAATATATCAAACATAATCATATTCTCTGTAGTATAGAGAACAGAGCATCTTTATTGGATTCAGACAAAATCCAAAGAGGTTTGAATTTCATTTCTATCTTTTGGTATGTGACCTTGAATGAGTTTCGCAAACTTTGTAACTCAGGTCAATAACTATCTTATAAGGTAGAATACACATTTGATAAAACATTATATGTTAAGAGCTCAGCTGAATGTCTGACATATGGCAGGAATTCATGCACTATTAATTATCATTATTATCAGGTATCCTTTCTTTACCTGATTGTAAGAAACTAGAGGGAAGAGTCTTGTTTGCTTTTTAATCACCATCACAATATCCGGAACAGCATTATTATGCTGCCAAGCAGGAAAATGAAGTCAAGGACGTCTACATTTTAGAGAGGATATTTTTAAAGTGGTACTGTAACTCAAAGCAGAAATATTGGTCCCAAGGCCAAATCTTCATTTCTGCTTCATACACATTTCCTCCTGTTGTTGTATGTACCTTGATCTATCAATATTCTATTCCTTCAAACATTGAAACTCTCATTCTCAGTAAGATTCTCTCCTTTCATCTTCAATGGGCTCAATGTCTCCTGCATCTCAAAAGCATTATGTCACAGAATTTTTTCCCCAGCACATTATTCTATTTCTCTTTTTACTTGTGCTCTTAGACATCATGGGTATAAGTAAAATCCATAGGTATTACTGTTATTTTTACACCTCTAAATCACTCCTTAATTCTGCCTCTTGGAAGTCCTACCTCTATATGAAACCACTTATTCATTTCTCACCAGTGACCTCTACTGTGTTCCACCTAAGGTTCTGTTTCCAGTCCTTCTATCAAAACTTCTTGTGTGCATAACGCTGTTGGCTTAATGTTCATCTTAGTATTTTCATCTTGTTTAGTTTCTGTGCCAGCATATTCTCTAATTTCTTCTTGAGCTTCATGGAATATTTCCTCCAGAGTTACATAATAAATAGTAAATAGTTCTTTCCTCAGATAAGTTCTGCTTTCTTTTTTTTTTTAAGTCATATATACATAGACCATGAATACATTTATGCCTTTGAGGGATTCAATGTGTTGATTATTTGTACAAATTGGAGTGCTTACCTCCTACTAATTAACATAGCTTTTACCTCATTTATTTAATCACAGTTTTAAGACATTTGTGTTCTATACTTGATAGATTTGACTTGTACCCTTATAATATACTCCATAGATGTGGTCCCACCATTAGCCCTCCCTCTATCAAACCATCCCCCTATCTCCTCTTCCCTCCTTCATCTTGGGCTATAATTGTGATTCATCTTTCATATGAAAGTGTGAGTGATTATAAATTGGTTTCATAGTAGTACTAAGTACATTGGATATTTTTTC
>CAUYON010179390.1:0-13084 GCA_963573935.1 Arctocebus calabarensis
CTGATGCTGACAGTGGAACCTTAAAACGAAGAACACAAATTATGTCCCGAGGTCTTCCAAAGCAGAAACCGATTGAAGGTGTTAAGCAAGTTATAGTTGTGGCTTCTGGAAAGGGTGGAGTTGGAAAGTCTACCACAGCAGGTATTATAGGATATTAGTTTTTATCTTCGTTAAGAATTTATGTCAAGTGGCAAGTGCACACTATTAAAATTATGATTTTGTTTTTTAAAAAAGTTTGCTTGTGGGCTCAGCGCCTGTGGCTCAACAGGCTAAGTCGCCAGCCATGTACACCTGAGCTGGCGGGTTCGACTCCAGCCCGGGCCCGCCAAACAACAATGACGGCTGGAACCAAAAAATGGCCGGGCATTGTGGCGGGCGCCTGAAGTCCCAGCTACTTGGGAGGCAGAGGCAGGAGACTCTCTTGAGCCTAGGAATTGGAGGTTGCAGTGAGCTGTGATGCCATGGCACTCTACCCAGGGTGACAGCTCTGTCGCAAAAAAAAAAAAAAAAAAAAAAAAAGTTTGCTTGTGAAGTTCCTAACAGCTGGATTCTTAGTTTGAAGAGTTGGTAGTGGGTAGAATCTTAGGTTTTGGACTTAGGCAAAACGAGGTAGGTAACCAGGTCTTCTCCCCCTTAAGTGAGGAAAAAGTAATCAGATTGCCCAGCAGATCTTCAGTTTGCTTAACTGTAAAATGGGAATGATAACTTCTTTCATAGGATTGTTATGCAAATTAAACAACCACTTAACCCCAGTGGCTCTTACCTACTCTTTAATAAGTGCTCAGTAATTGGTGTTATTTTTAAAATATCTAGTAACTTTAATATTAAATTATTTTTGTTCTTTGATATTCTTTTTCAGTCTTTATCAATGTACATATGTTCTACATATTTGCAGTGAGATTATGTTATTGTGCCTTTTTAAACTGTAGTACAACTTTCACCATTTATAAAGTTAGCAGAGATCTAATATTAGAAATTGCTTGAGGCCAGCTCTGTGACTCACTAATCCTAGCACTCTGAGAGGCTGACTTAGGTGGATTGCTTGAGCTCAGGAGTTAAGAGATCAGCCTCAGCAAGAGTGAGGCCTCATTTCTACTAAAAATAAAAAAAATTAGCGGGGTGTTGTGGCTTCTGACTGTGGTCACTGCTACTTGGGAGGCTGAGGCAGGAGAATTGCTTGAGCCCAAGAGTTTGAGGTTGCTGTGAGCTATGATGCCATGGTACTCTACTGAGGGCAGGGTACAAAGTGAGACTCTGTCTCAAAAAAAAAATTGCCTGAAAAGATTTAGCATTGTTTTAGTTAATTAAAATGTCATCTAATCCATATATCTTTTATATTAACATATTATGATGAGAGGTTTTTTTGGTGGGTCTTTTTATTGATTGTAGACTTCATTGTCATCAAAATGACACGCAAACTTGTAAAAGAAGTGCCACCATAAATGAGATAATAGCCATGACTAATAATCAGATAGCACCAAAAATTTTCAAAAGAAAACTTGTATTTCTAAAAACATTATTCCAGTGTAATAAGAGGAGATTATCTCTTCTTTTACTCACTAGAAGTAACTTACATAATTTTTTTTGGTTTGTTGAGGAATAAATGACACATAAAAAATTGTATACTTTTAAGGTGTAGAATATGATATATTGACATACATTGTGAAATGATTTCCACAATCAAGCTAATTAACGTATCTCTATCATCACAATATCTTTCTTTTTGATATGTGTGAGATGAGAGTCTAAAGTTGCCCTCAACACTGTCATGGCATCACAGCTTACATCACAGCTGCCACAGATGCCACTGTCATGGCATCACAGCTTACAGCAACCACAAACTCTTGGGCTTAAGTGATTCTCTTCCCTTAGCCTCCCAAGTAGTTGGGGGTAAAGGTGCCTGGAACAAGGCCTGGCTATTTTTTTTTTTTTTTTGTAGTCGCCTTCATTGTTTGGCAGGCCCCAGTCGGTCCGAACCCGCCAACCCTGGTGTATGTGGCCAGCACCCTAGCTGTTGAGCTACAGGCACGGAGCCAAATGTAAATACATTATTATTAACCGTAGTCACTCTTTTGTGAATTAGGCTTGAAGAACCTACTCATTATAACTGCAAGTTTGTATCTTTTGAGTTGTATTATACTCTCCTAACTTGTATTATTAATTTGGAATCATAAAGCACTCATGACTTATTTACATTGAATTTACATTGAATTTTTGATCATTTCAAATGGGCAATGGGGCTCGGTGCCTGTAGCTCAGTGTTTAGGGATCTGGCCACATGCACCAGGGCTGGTGGGTTTGAACCCCGCCAGAGCCTGCTCAACAACGATGACAACAAAACAACAACAACAAAAATATGGCTTGGCGCCTGTAGCACAGTGGTTATAGTGCCAGCCATATACACCGAGAGTGGCAGGTTTGTACCTGGCCCGGACCAGCTAAACAACAATGACAACTGCAACAAAACATAGCCAGGCGTTGTGGCAGTCACCTGTAGACCCAGATATTTGGGAGGTTAAGGCAGGAGAATCCATTTTACCAAGGGTGACATAGTGAGACTCTGTCTCAAAAAAAATAAAAGTAGCTGGGCATTGTGATGGGTGCCCCTAGGTAGTCCCAGCTACTTGGAAGGCTGAGACAAGACAATCCCTTAAGCCCACGAGTTTGAGGTTGCTGTGAGCTGTGATGCGATGGCACTCTACTGAGGGCAACATACTGAGACTTTGTCTCAAAACAAAAAACAAACAAAAAACCCCCCCTAAAACAAAAAACAAAACACCAACATAGGAAATGTTGGGTAAGACCCAAACAGTGTTTTGTAGTTATTTAAAAAATCATTATCCTTACTATTCATATGTTTAGTTTTGATGTAATTTCTAGACTGACAAGATATTTTAAATTTTGAGTCTCTTTCAGACTATTTACCTAAAGTTGGGGCTTATATTTACCTTAAAAGTCTTTATGTCCATTGAAGTCAATGATATTTTGAAAAAAGAAGGGCCAGATACATAGTTCTGTGAATATCACCAGAGATTTTGTGTTGACTGGGTGCTGTATTTGGTATTTTTGGGGGATTGCAGTTTTGTAATTGTGTAGCCAGCTACAAATCCACTTATAAAGTGTTATTAGTTCCACTTTCCCCCCTATTTTGACCAGACTGTGGAAGAGTTTCTCAGATGTTTTGAAAAGTAAAGATTTACTAAATATTTGTCATAGACACTATTTGATAGATACTGTATTATTATTTAAAAAAGATTAGTGATTTGTTTTTAATGAATTCATGCTATATACTACACATTTTTGCTTTCTTTCCTCCGGGCCTACAATCCATATGATTGATATTTTGTTCTTAAAATCTAGAAGCTCTTAGTTTTTGGTTCTAGAAACTACCTCTTTCTGTTTTTTTTTAAAATTTAGAGTACACTTTCCTGTTTTCAGTGGTGTGAATCCGTTGCATGTTCTGTGATTACATGGATTGGATAAAGATAGAAAGTATTTTCATGATGGTAGCCATTGATTCTTTGGGTTTTGTGCAATGTAATTTTCTGGGTCTCTAGGCTAGTACTCATTTAAAATGGATTGTTTATTGTTTTTAGTTGGAAGGTGATCTGTTGCCATGGAATATGAAAGCATTTAAATAGGAGAGAAAGTATATAGAGTGTGACATATAGTAGGTGCATCAATAAATGTCCCTTCTTCACTTTTTGTCATTAACATACTATCTATTCCAAACAGGTGGCTTTTTCAACATAGTTGTCAGCATACTTAAGCCTTAGAAATAGAATATTTCCAGGCAATTTTGTTGGTATTATGTCTCTTTCCCTTATATGTATATATTCCTCTTCTAAACCATTTCAAAATACCTTTCATTTGAATATATATGCTAGAGATATTTTGGATTAGAATGATGACATTTGATAAATATAAACATGCTCTGTGATTCTGTTGTATAAATGTAGGAAGAACCTAACTTTAAGATGAATTACTCTCTAAAACTTTCTGCTTTTAAAGTTGGGTTATATGGTGGTGCCTGTGGCTCAGAGGAGTAGGGCGCTGGCCCCATATGCTGGAGGTGGCGAGTTCAAAGCCAGCTCCGGCCAAAACTGCAAAAAAAAAAAAAAAAAAAAAAAAGTTGAGTTATATGTAAAACCTATCCTGAACCTGAAATTCAGAATTATTTTATAATTTTTTTCTTTTTGAGACAGGGTCTTGCTCTGTTGCTCCAGTTAGAGTGCAGTGGTATGATAATAGCTCATAACCTCAAACTTCTGGGCTTAAGAGATCTCCCGTCTCCCTTCTGAGTAGCTCAGACTACAGGTGTGCACCACAAGGCCCAGCTAAATTTTTTCTATATTTTTTGTAGTTGGGGTTTTGGTCTTGCTTAGGCTGGTTTCAAACACCTGGCTTGATGTCACCCTCCTGTTTGGCCTTCTAAAATGCTAGGATTACAGGCATGAGCCACTGTGCCTGGCCTATTTTATGATACATAAAAATGAATTTATCAAGTTCTGTGCCCTTGTACTTAGTACTTTTATTTAATTTGTGCAGCAGTTATGAAGCAGGAATTATCTTCCTTTTATAGAAGAGGAAACAGATTGATGGGTAAAATAACTTATTCAAGGTTATGCAATAGAAGGTGTTGGAGCTGGGATTTGAAAAATTTCTGCCTTAAAACTTAAAACTTATGCTTTTAGTTGCTTTAAAGGAAATAACCTTGACATAATTGATGGCATTATTCTGTAAGGAAATGTGGTTCACATTATGAGGGTGTATTTATCAGTCTTGGAAGTGTGTTACTTTTGGAACTCTCTGCTCATATGTAGCATCTTTCTTTGCTACACTAATGTTGGCTTTGGGACTTCTAATTTCTTCCTATGTCTCTCAGATTCGCTGGCATAAGTGGTTTTGGGAACACTATGTATTACCACCTGACCTTTTACCCTTTTCCCTTCCCTCTGTGCATAGTGTCCCAGCCTTTCATAAACATGGTACTAATGAGTTAAATATTTGTAACTCCTGAAATACCAGCATTTACTTTTATTTTTATTAATTTATTTATTTTTGAGACAAAGCCTCAAGCTGTTGCCCTGGGTAGAGTGCTGTAGCATTGCAGCTCACAGCAACCTCCAACTCCTGGACTCAAGCGATTCTCTTGCCTCCGCCACCCAAGTGGCTGGGTCTACAGGTGCCCACTACAACGCCTGGCTATTTTTTGGTTGCAGCCTTCATTGTTGTTTGGCAAGCCCGGGCTGGATTTGAACCCGCCAGCTGAGGTGTATGTGACTGGCGCCTTAGCCACTTGAGCCACAGGTGCCGAGCCTAGCATTTATTTTTAAATGGGAGTAGGATCAAATCCATTTTTATCTATCAAATGATAATTTTTTTTACAAAATACACTTTGAAAATAAATGTGTATCCTGTTAACATTGGTTTTTTAAAAAAACTAAGTGATTTATTTGAACACAGTTGTAACAAATGATAAATGGATTATTTAACATGTGAATTTTGGGACATGCATCTATTGCTTATGTTGGAAAATTACTTTCTCTTTTCTTTTGACTTTCTGTGTTGTCTCCATGGCCTTGTTCTTTACAAGTAAGGGAGATATATTAAAAATTTCTGTGCTTAGGTTATTACATTGAATATATTAAAGGAAAAAATGAACTTTAATAGAAAGAAAGACACTAAATTCAATTTCTTTTTTGTTTCTTACAGTGAACCTTGCACTTGCACTAGCGGCCAATGATTCGGTAGGTTTTTCTTAATAGAAATATTAATTTATTAAAATGATAATAAGAAGTAGTCCCAAATAATAATTAAATTATTTCCTTAATTTTTTAAGGAAATGATAAAGAGTATATTGGTATTTTCATTTACTCTTTTAAAAATTATATAGTGTAGTTTTAGTCAATTGAGTGTCTCTAAGAAACTCCAAAATCTGCCATCAGTATGGGTAACGTTTAATATTAATGATGCATTTAAGTGTTGACCATATGTTGCTTGCTATATATCCAACAGAAAGCTTTGGCATTCCTTCATGGAGGTCATATTCCAAGCCAGTTTTCCCATTTATGATCTAAAGAAGGATTATTCTGAGTTCAGTTTATAAATATTGGTAATTTGGGCTTTGTTAAAGGTAAAAGATATTCTAAAAGTAGTATATATCCATAGAAACAAAATTCAAACAGAATATGTGTGTAACATAAAACTGAAAGTTCACATACTACTTTTTCTTCCAAAGGATTAACTGTAGGCTGATTTTATTTATATCCTTTTAGCTCTTCCTCTCTCTATATGAAATTTTTTAAAAACACATTTGTATATGTGTGTGCATGTATCTTTCTATGTTATACCTCATTCTTAATGGCTGCTCCATTAATGGTTGGCTATAGTGTATTTAACCAGTTTCCATTTGATGAAATACTTAGATCAGTTCTCATTTTTTCCTATTCTAAATGATATTACAGTGGAGTTCTGATGTCCTAAGTGATGATAGTTCTGTATGCTAGATTCCTATAAGAAAACTTCCAGGTCAAAAGGTATCTACACTTTAGATTACACTCCTAAAGTTTGCTTTATTTTTTTTTTTTTAGTCATAGTCTTTGAAAGTGCCCCTCTTTAAAATTCTCAGTAATTTTAGATTTTATCTATCTATTTTGATATTTAAAAGTAAATATAAAAATTAACATTGACTGTATTATGCAACTCCATAAATTATCAGCTAGTTAATAAAAATATGTACATATTTAAAATTTTCTCCTTCATACCTATTTTATAAAATACAGGCAAGAATCACTTAATAGGTTTAGCTGTGGCTGTGTTACTATCTTATTTTCTATACTTACTGTGTAACTTCTAATAAGTTTTAGTACATAGGATATATTAAAAAAATAATGTCTAGTATCTATACAAATATGAGATCAATGTATGGAGTCCAGAATCTGCCAGAACCCAGAACTAGGCACATAGATGTTCATGTCTTCTGATGCTCTTTTTTACTTTTGAAAATTGTGAACTAATTGTTACATTTATAATATGTTGGTTATGTAAATTTTATTCACTGTTGAATCAAGTAGCATAAATGGACTTTTACAGAAGAAAATGTAATCATGTTTCTTTAAAGTTGTGCTTCTAGAATGAGAAGATGCCAATATCAAGGTCAAATTTTTTCTTTGAAAATTTCTTTTCAATTCTCTTCTTTTTAATGGGGTATCTGTTTTCATATATCCCATCCTATCCTCTTTCATGAGTTCTTGTTTTTGTTTTTCTGGGGACATCCTTGAGTCCTTGTATAGTTTGGTGGGCATAATAATGGCCAGCCAAAGATGTTCGCATCCCTATTCTTGGAACCTGGGAATATGCTACCTTTCATGGCAAAAGGGACTTTGCTGATGTAATAAAGTTAAAGATCTTGAGATGAGAAGATTATTCTAGATTATCTAGGGAAGTCCTTTGGAATCATATGGGTCCTTATAAGTGAAAGAAGAAGGCAGGGGAGTCAGAATGTGAATATGTAAGAAGGATTCACTCCACCATTGCTGGCTTTGAAGATAGAAGGAGATTAATGGTCAAGAAATATTAGCAGCTTCTAGAACAGAGGTCCTCAAACTTTTTAAACAAGGGGCCAGTTCACTGTCCCTCAGACCTTTGGAGGGCTGGACTATAGTTAAAAAAAAAAACAAACTATGGGGCAGTGCCTGTGACTCAAAGGAGTAGGGCGATGGCCACATATGCCGGAGGTGGCAGGTTCAAACCCAGCCCTGGCCAAACCGCCCTCCCTCCCAAAGAAAAAAAACTATAAACAAATTCCTATGCACACTGCACAAAGACCTCCTAACGTCAGAAAAAAAAGGACCCTCCCTTAACTGCAAAAAAAAGACCCTACTAACTGCAAAATAATAAAAGAAAAAAAATAGCCCTCCTAACTTCAAAAAAAAAAAATCCTAACTTGTACTTACCTGGTCCTCAGGCAGCAGCAGGCTCTGCATAGGCAAGCTTGTGACTTGTGAGACTGAGAGGAGTTGAGAGACAGAGAGAAGGAGGGGAGTCAGAGAGAGAGGCACACATTCCACACATGCAAACAGTGGCTGGGACGGGTCAGCTACTAAGCAGGACAGGCAGCAGTGGCAAAACACCCAGCGGGCTGGATAAATGTCCTTGGTGGGCCGCATGTGGCCCGCGGGCCATAGTTTGAGGACCCCTGATCTAGAAGCTAGAAACGTTAAGAAGGCAGATTCTTTCCTAGGACCTCCAGAAGGTATGTAATTATGCCAGCATCTTAATTTTAGTTCATAGAGATCCATTTAGTTTTCTATGGTAATTTCTCACAGAAGTAGGAAATCAATATGTATGGGAAATCAGTTTGCTTAGTTCTTTTATTTCTAAGGATTTCTTTATTTTGCCTTTATATTTGGTAGTTTAACTTTATTGTAGTTAACCATAGAATTCCAGGTTTAGAATGGTTTTTCTCTCTGAACTTTGAAAACAACATTCCATTTCCTTCTAGCATAGTATTGAAATGTCTGATGCTAGTCTGATTTATATTCCTTTGTAATAATGTGTGTTTTCCTTTTCATAGTTTTTAAGGTTTTTTTTTATTGTTTTATATCTTTTAAGTTTAAAAGTGTCACCCTACTTGTTGGGTTTAAAAAATTTTACCTGCTTAGAAATTGGCCTTGTGTTGGCTTGGCGCCTGTAGCTCAGCGGCTAGGGCCCTAGCCGCATACACCTGAGTTTGAACCCAGGCTGGGCCTGCTAAACAACAATGACAAATACAACCAAAAAACAGCCGGGTATTGTGGTGGGCACCTGTAGTCCCAGCTTCTTGGGAGGCTGAGATAAGAGAATCGCTTAAGCCCAAGAGTTTGAGATTACTGTGAGCTGTGATGCCGTGGAACTCTACCAAGGGCAACATAGTGAGACTCTGTCTCAAAAAAAAAAGTATTGGCCTTGTGCTGTTAAGGCTTGAGTTGGTTTCACCTTAGGAAAAATTTCTTCTTTTCATTGATTACTTTTTGTAATGTGTTTGTGCTCTCTCCAGAAACCTATTAGGTAGATACTGACTTTTATGCTTGTTAGTTTTTCTCTCACATATCTATCCCTTTTTATCTTTTGCTCTGTGTTTTAAAAGATGTGTAAGACTATTTTTCACACTGCTATATTGAATTTTAGTTATTTAGCCCTTCTGAATTTTGTTTTTAATTCAGAAATTACATATTTTCCAATTATCCAGAGCTGTTTCTTATTTTCCACTTGCTGTTCCTTAAAAAAAAATAAAGTTGGGGCGGTGCCTGTGGCTCAGCGAGTAGGGCACTGACCCCATATACCGAGGGCTGTGGGTTCAAACCCGGCCCCAGCAGAACTGCATCAAAAATTAGCCAGGCACTGTGGCGGGCGCCTGTAGTCCCAGCTACTTGGGAGGCTGAGGCAAGAGAATCGCCTAAGCCCAGGAGTTGGAGGTTGCTGTGACCTTTGACTCTACAGCACTCTACAGAGGGCGATAAAGTGAGACTCTGTCTCCACACACACAAAAAAATAAAAATAAAGTAAAGTTGTACCATTCTCTTGAATCTAAGGATGCTAATTAGAATGACTAAAAAGTGTTTTTCTTAATAATCACTGTTTACTTAGGATGGTGGTTTTTGTAATGTAGCCCTGGTGACCAGCAGAATCAGCTATCTGGGAATTGGTTAGATATATAAAATTTCAGGCTCCACTCCAGACCTACTGAATCAGAAATCCTACAAGGGGAGATCAGCAAAGGCGAGATCGGCAATCTGTGTTTTTAACCAGCCCTCTAGGTGATTTTGTTGGGTGGTAAAGTTTGAGCCATCTAAATCAGGGATCTGGTTAAACCAGGGATATTTAAACTTCTAATCTGCTAGTGGCACCTTTTTTAGTTCTCTAGTGTGGTTATGACTTTATGTAGCTTTAAACTACTTTTTTCTCTTGTCATTTCAATGGATTTGAAAGAAAAGGAGACAGACATATATGTTTAGGCAACCTTATTGAGGTAAGAGCTAGTAATACATTTTTTCTGGACAAAGGACCCCATTTTTCTTAAGGAAGGAAATGGAAAATTCAAGGATGGGAAGGTAGATAAATTTGTGTGGGCCTCTTTTTATTTGGTTATCCTTTCAGCCAAAACTTTGAGTCTTATAGACAATGTGAAGTAATTATGTAATAAGGGATCCAGGGATCCAGTTTAAAAAGGGGTTGATTCTCTCTTGCTAAATGCTGCTAGTCTTGTTGAGATGGTAGCTTGGGAAGTTTCCTTTTTTCTGTTTCCGTTTTTTTCCTTTCAGGCACTAGGGAGGAGGACAGCTTCATCATTAATGCTATGTATATGACAGGGCGATTGACAACAAGAATGGAAAAGCAACAAACTATTCCTGGGCCATCTCTTCAGAATACATTTAGTATCCTTAAGTGTTTTTAGTCATGTTTGTAAAATCTCCCTTAAGAACATCTTTAGTTTTGTCTTATCATGATGGTGTATTTTTTTTCATTTTTTGATATTTTATAGCGTAGTGCAGAAATTATGAAGCAAAAAGCCAAGAAATTTTGAGCAGCATATTGTGGTAATTCTAAGATATGATTATATTTTATGATTGACTATACTACTTTGTTATCTTTAATAAATTTATAAATACTTAAAATAGAGAGGCTGGGCTTGGTGATTAATGCCTGTAATCCTAGCACTTTGAGAGGCGGAGGCAGTAAGATTGCTTGAAGCCAGGACTTTGAGACCAGACTGAGCAATATAATGAGACCTCATCTCTACCCGGAAATAGAAAAATCATCCAGGCATGGTGGCATGCTTATAGTCCCAGTTACTTTGAGTGGCTGAGGCGGGAGGATCACTTTAGCCCAGGTTTTTGAGGCTGCTGTGAGCTATCATGCCACTACTACAATTTATCCTAGGTGATAGAGTGAGACCCAATCTCAAAGAAAAAAAAAAAAAGAGAGAAATTTAATAATGCTTGTAATCTTGATTAGTAGTGTTTATGATTAGGGAATAGCATTTTTGGCTTCAATAATTTTTTGAAATATGATCTACTGGAGGACATGAATGTAGAAAATAAGAGCTATATTTTTTCTATATGATTTATTTGTCTCTGACACAGTTCAGTGGTCCGTGTTTCCCAGCTCAAGATTTTGTTAATATTATACTTATTTAGAGGACATCCTTGGTCTTTGAGAGAATCTCAAGGTTCCTCTGTTCCAATCCTTCTGTTTGCTGGCACTGATACAGATGGCTTAGAACCATGAATATTTATTGGATATGGTGATAAAATATGTTTCTGTAAGAGTTTGAAAGCTCCAGTTAGGGTGGTGTTTTGGAGCTTATCTTGTGATTCATTATATTTATTCCATGGAGCTCCTATTGTAAGAGGAGCTTGTGCTTAAACTGGCTTTAAGAGCCTTCTTTTTTTCTCCCTATTTTTTTCTATGGTATGTGTTTTTCAGCTTTGGAATGGGAAGATCTAGTAAGGTTAAGGTTGTAGGCCTAGGGGAAACAGGTCCAGAAGCTATTCATTTTATTTTTCATGTTGTCCTTAGTAATCTTTGAAGTGTAAGCCCCAGGGAGGTATGTAAGACAGTCCATTAGGGTGTGGGCAGAAATTTTTTCTTTTGTCTATGCCTTATAATTTATATGATATTGGTATAGCAGGTCTAATAGAATTTATTATTTTAATATAAATAAATATATTGACATACTGAAGATATGTGCCCAAACATTTTTTTAACTGATTGGGCTACATGATCAGAAAAGTTTGAATATCACTGGCCTGGGAAAAAAACATTTTGAGTTGGACTGTATGCCAAGTTAAAAGATGACTCCTTTGTGGATTGAGGTAAAAGCCTTACTGGAGTAGGGTGTAGATTTTGCTTGCCTTTTGTACTTACCTTTGGGGTAGTATTGCAGAGCAAAATTTGAGGATAATGTATAGTATGCATTTAAATATTGCATTTAGTTGTGTGCTGGAGCTAGCTCATACCGGCTTGTGATAGCTGATTGTTAAGTTTCCGGTCAGTTTTGTAAGCTGATTCATATCATGTTGTTAGCTTGAAATAGGCCATTGCGGGAGTATTTAAACCATGCAGATTGACAAACACTGGAAATCAGGCCCCTCACCTCATCCCAAGCCTGTTGTTAAACATTTAATGGTACCCCACTGATCATATATATTTACAATCTCTTTTTCATTTTTCTTTTTTCTAAGCCACCCTTATCATGGATCTCATTCTTTTATAGTGTAAATTTGATGGCACAATGTGGAAGAACACAGACTGAAGTGGAGAGGGAAACAGACCATCAGAAACCTTGATAAACTCTGTGAGATTCCTAAGTCAATTCATTGCAATTCAGTTTAGTTTAACAAACATTTATTTATTAAAGATCCATAATACTCGTTATCAGTTACCCTGGGAATATAAAGAAAAGTAAACATGTACTGTGGAAGCTTGTAGCCTGCTAAGACTATATTCACAGAAGCGTTTAGTATATATAGGTGTACATTTATGTAAGTGCATTTAAATCTTTGTATATCTGTCTATATTTTTTTGTGGTATATAGTTGAAATTCAGTTTCTTCTGTGAGAAAGTCGTAATTAAAGCAACATTTAGTGAGGTTTTATTGTTCTTCATAAAGAGTAGATGTACTGCTTAATGGTTTTATAATCTACTGAAGACAAAAGAAAGACAAATGTCTTAAAATGATAAGATATAGTCACTGTCCAGTATAGTATTAGTAGTACATCTGTGCACGATGATTCATTTTTATTCTAGAGAAAAGTAGTCTTTTTTAAATAGAGCATTTTCATAAACATAATTATATTTGATTTTCACCGAAGCCTGTAATGCGGTCCAGTTAGTGTTTATCAGTTTTACAGTCTTTATTGATTCTGCCTTATCCATGCCACATTTCATCAGTTAGCAAATATCTTTTTTTTTTTTTTTTTTGTAGAGACAGAGTCTCACTTTATCGCCCTGGGTAGAGTGCCGTGGCGTCACACTGCTCACAGCAACCTCCAGCTCTTGGGCTTAAGCGATTCTCTTGCCTCAGCCTCCCTAGTAGCTG
>CAUYON010179391.1:0-17755 GCA_963573935.1 Arctocebus calabarensis
TACAACCAAAAAATAGCCGTGTATTGTGGCAGGCGCTTGTAGTCCCAGCTACATGGGAGGCAGAGGCAAGAGAAGCGCTTGAGCCCCGGAATGGGAGGTTGCTGTGAGCTGTGAGGCCACACCACGATATCCAGGTTGACAGCTTGCGGCTCTGTCTCAAAAAAAAAAAAAAAAAGCAGTCTGTGTGAAAGACAAGTTGAAAGGTGGTGAGGTGGAAACAGACAAGTTGAAAGGCTGATGCAGTGGTCCAGGCAAAAAGTAATGCCACCTGGGATGAAGGCTGAGGTAGTAAGAAGCCAGTGGATTCTGGATATCTTTACAAGGTGGAGTGAACAGGACTTAGTGATGAGTTGAATGACGGGTGTAAAAAAAAAAGGAAGTTTTGTGTTAATGGAATTCACAATCTTGGAGAAGCCTGGGGCCTATGGGGGGATCCAGAATCCAGGGTTCTGTTGGGTTTGTGCTACCTTTCTATGCTTACAGGACAGTCAAGTGGAGATAGATATAGGAATCCAGCTCTCATTTGTCTCTGCAGGTTCTTCTGCCCACCTCCCTGCGTCTACCTCTCCGGTCCCGGCTGGAGAGTGAAGCCGGTGCAGGGCCAAGGTGAGGGCTGCTACTGTCTGCTCTGTAGGGAAGACCACAGGGTGGGCCTGAGAGCCGGGCGGTTCGTAGTTGCAGTCTCGCCGCGCCCTCTGGCGGGGAAAGCTAAGCTTGCCTAGCACCTGACTCCTTCCCGAGTCCCTCCAGAGCTAGCCCGCGTCCCTTTCTAGCTCACCAGGCAGGGGAAACCGGTGCTACGGTCTGCGGTTACATGGGACTGGATGGCGCGTCTGGCAGCGCAGCTGAAACGCAGAAGTTGAATTTCGAGGAGCAGCCAGACTCCAGGGTGAGAGCGCAAGGGAAGAGTTTGATTCCTGCTCCCCTCCCTGTCTCTCCCTTGGAAAGGAGGGCTTCTTCACTCTCCTCCGAAGCCAAGGCATGGATAGGGAGGCTTGGAGGCCGGGGTTCTGCCTTAAGGCTGAGCCCGAGAGCCTGGATCGAGGAGCTTCTTGTCACCTCCGATGGGGCGGACGTCAGATATCACGGGGAGGTTGGTTCAGTCTATGGTGGAGGGCTGGAATAAGACCACCGCATCCCCACGAGCCCCGTAGGAATTCGGATGCGCCAAGACCCTGTACATCTCGGATGCAGATAAGAGGAAGCACTTTCGGCTGGTGCTGCGACTGGTGCTCCGCGGGGGCCAGGAACTGGGCACGTTCCACAGCCGCCTCATCAAGGTCATCTCCAAGCCCTCGCAGAAGAAGCAGTCGCTGAAAAACACTGACCGTGAGCGGGCGGGACCTCAGCGCAGGGCAGGAGAGGGAGGTGCAACCAAGTCAAGAATTGCTAAACTGGGGCGGGTGGGAAGGATGCGGTGGTGGTGCTTGGATCAGAGGGGTGGAGTCAGAGTCAAAAAGGTGGAGTCTGAACTGAGAAAGGGGCGGAGTCTGGGCGAGTGGGTGCAATTTAGGCTTGGCGATGAAAAGAGTTAAGGACCAAAAACAAGAAAAGGGATCCACACAAGACTTGAAGGTGGGAGTTGGGGGCCCAGAACAAGTTGCTCTCTTAAGCGGAAATAATATTATCTACCTCGGATAATAATTCTCTCTATTGAGAGAATCACAGGAGCCAGTGCATGTAAAACACGTGGCATACAACAAACGCTAGGTATTATTCAAAGGAAGAGAAATTGGACTAGGTACAAATTAAACACTTACAGGAAGCCTACCACTGTGAGAGGAGAGAGGAAGGTGACCCACCCAGAGCTTTCTCCCAGGTGGTCAAAATCAAGTGAGAATAAAAAAATTTGGCTCTGGCATGGAAAAGATAAATGTCAGGCCCTGAAAGTATTGTGCTGCGGCTCCACACCACGGTAGTCTTTGCTTATGCAGCCCTTGGTGTAACTCCCACCTAATGCATGCTTTCCAGTTGAGAGTATTACCTCCTCCTAGAAGGCCTCCTTGGAATTTCATGTGTGCTCTTGTCTTCCCCTTCCACACTGTGAACTCTTCCAGAGCAAGACTGAGTTTACTTCACCCTGTTTAGTGCCCAGCACCCTGTGCAGTGCCTGGCACAAAGTGGGCCCATTTATAGTGACTAGCTGATAAAATTATGCCAGGCATAATGATGCACGCCTGTAGTCTGAGCTACTTGGGAGGGTGAGGCAGGAGGATCACTTAAACCTAGGAGTTCAAAGCCAGCCTGGGCAACATAGAGAGACCCCCTCCAACTCTTTAATAAATAAAGTTTTGTTTTAATATATAAAAGTGTTTTTAAAATTCTGTTTGTTGAACTGAAGGACACCCAGGCAGCAAAGGGGGGCAGGCAAAGGTCCAGAAACAGGACTGCAGCAGGTACTAGATGAATATCTGTGAAATACAAGTGTCCAGTGTATCTAGGCCAGTGGGCATATTAGCCATGCTGGCATGGAGAACGGAGGACTGGAAATTGACTGTCAAGTTCAAGATGCCAGGCCAGGGCACTCATTCCGCCTCCCCCACAGTGTGCATATCCTCTGGCTCAAAGGTCTCCCTCTTCAACCGACTGCGCTCCCAGACGGTCTCCACACGCTACCTCTCTGTGGAGGACGGGGCCTTCGTGGCCAGTGCACGACAGTGGGCAGCCTTCACACTTCACCTGGGTAATCACATCTTCGGCCCGGGGCCGAACAGTTCACATGCATTAGCTTATTTAATCTTCCCCACAACTCCTCAAGGAAGGTATCTTTGCCCCCATGTAACTGAGGCTCAGAAACACTCAAGGTCCCAGGGACTCAGTGACCAATCTAAGCCATTCTGATTCCAAAATCCTCACCTTTTCCCCCCATATCACCTAAATAGCTTGCCGCCAAGCCCTGTCTCCAGGGGAAAACATTTGTGAAGATGGCCATAAATGGCCTCTCCAGGATTAGAAACTCCAGCTTCAGCTGCTTCCTTGAGCACCAAACCTTGCCACAGTGCCCACTTCTGAGAGGGAGCAAATGGCAAGAAGGTTGGGTTTGGGACAGAAACTTGGACCCCTCGCAACCCTTGTTCCTTCCCCTTTTTGGTCTCCAGCAAATGAGCACTGTTCCCAAGGGGATTTCCCCCCTCGAGAGGGCTACGTGCGCTATGGCTCCCTGGTGCAGCTCGTCTGTACTGTCACTGGCATCACACTACCTCCTATGGTATGGGAAGGGAGGGCGTACCTGTTGGGGTCCCCTGAAATCCATGCAGAGGGTATGACCCACATGAGCAGAGGTGGAGGGAGAAGGACTAAGATACTTATTCTCACTCTGGGGATACTTTATGGGATGGGACAGAAGTTAAGGGGCAGGAGGCATCGTCAGTGGCCATGTGGTTCTTTGAAGAGCAAAGAACTGGCTGGGAGGCCAATGTCTGGCACCCAGGTGCCTTCTTACCCCCCTTCCATTGCAGATCATCCGAAAAGTAGCCAAACAATGTGCACTCCTCGATGTGGACGAGCCCATCTCCCAGCTGCACAAGTGTGCATTCCAGTTTCCGGGCGGTCCCCCAGGAGGGAGCGGCACCTACTTATGCCTGGCCACAGAGAAGGTGGTGCAATTCCAGGTGAGAAGCAAAGAATACAGGACCAAGCATTGAAGAAAGTGAGAATGTAGAGAACCACAGAATGTTAGGTCATCGTCATCATCATCATCATGCTCGTCACTTACTGAGCAATACTGCCTCCCATGGAATATTAAAATCATAGCCTCTCAGGACAGAATCAGAGCATGTACAAAATAGTAAGAATTAATATTACTGAGCAATACTCCTTCCCAGAGAATTCTAGAATCATAGAATGTTGGGGTATAAAATTGTAGGATATAAATAAAAATCACAATAGGATAGTATTGAGTATTATTGTGCAAAGACCATTCGAATCATAGAATGTGAAGACACAGAATATGGAAAATTGTACAATGTGGAATATATTATTAAACACTATTACCACCAAAAGAGCATTATCAAAAAATGTTAGGAGATAGAATCATCATACTGTATGTAGAAAATAACAATTACGGCTGGCAGGGTGGCTCATACCTGTAATCCTAGCACTCTGGGAGGCCTAGGCTGGTGGATTGCCTGAGATCTCAGGTTCAAGATCAGTCTGAACCAGAGTAAGACTCCCATCTCTAAAAATAGCCAGGCATGTGTTGGCGCCTGTAGTCCCAGTTACTTGGGAGGCTGAGGCAAGAGAACCACTTGAGCCCGAGAGTTGGGGGTTGCTGTGAGCTATGACACCACAGCTCTCTACCGAGGGTGACAAAGTGAGACTCTGTCTCAAAAAAAAAAAAAAAGAAAGAAAGAAAGAAAGAAAAAGAAAATAACATTATTATTGAATAATAAACCCCTTCCCAGGGGGGAGGATGGGTGGAGAGAGGGCAATTAGTGGGATCACACCTACAGTGCATCTTAGCAGGGTACTGGTGAAACTTGTTAAATGTAGAGTATCAATGTCTTTATATAGTGTTCAAGAAAATGCCATGAAGGCTATCTCTAACAGTACGATCAAAATATTTCTGATTGTATATGAAGCACATTCTGCCCTATGATTGCACCAATGTACAAAATTATGATTTAATAAAATTATTTTAAAAAATAAATAAACCCCTTCCCCCAAAATATTAAAATTGTAGAACGTTAGGGCACAGTATTGCACAGTGCTTAAAAAATAGAATTCTAAGCTAGATGTGGTGGCTCAGGCCTGTAAGCCCAACACTTTGGAAAGTTGAGGCAGAAGGATCACTTGAGGCCAGGAGTTTGAGACTAGCCCAGGCAATATAGCCAGATCCTTGTCTCTAAAACTTAGCCAGATGTTGTGGCAGGCACCTGTATTCTCAGCTACTCAAGAGGCTGAGGCAGGAGAAGCCCTTGAGCTCAGGAGTCTGAGGTCGAGTGAGCTGTGATTTTGCCACTGCACTCTAGCTTGGGCAACAGAGCAAGACCTTGTCCCTTTAAAAAAGAAATCGCAATTCTAGAATCTTAAGAAAATAAGACCATAAAAAATCAGTTAATACGACAAACTTATTTAACTCTGAGAGAACTTAAGGGTCTTGTCCAAGCTCAAGTGACAGGTGAACGGCAGAACCCAGGACTGCTATCTCTGTTTGGCCTAACGCACGCGGGGCATCGGCGGCCACCTTGCAAAGCTTCTCCCTCGGCCCCTGCGGTTTCTTCCCAGGCCTCTCCCTGCCCCAAGGAGGCGAACAGAGCGCTGCTCAACGACAGCTCTTGCTGGACCATCATCGGGACAGAGTCAGTGGAGTTCTCCTTCATCAGCAGCCTGACGTGCGCGCGGGAGCCCGTCACTCCGGTGCCTCTCATTAGCACCCTAGAGGTGAAATCGCGCGCTGGGGGCGCGGGTTCTAGTGGGGGAGAGCGGCAGATCCCTATGCCCCTTCTGCGACCCCAACTGGTCCCACCCTCCCCCAGCTGAGTGGCGGGGGCGACGTGGCCACGCTGGAGCTCCACGGAGAAAACTTTCACGCGGGGCTCAAGGTGTGGTTCGGCGACGTGGAGGCAGAAACCATGTACAGGTATGGGATGGGGAGACAGCCTCCCTCGAGCCCCGGGGGAGTGTATGTCATCAGGCTCACTGCAGCCCCGACCCCTGTGCTCCACGCGCAGGAGCCCGCGGTCCCTGGTGTGTGTGGTGCCCGACGTAGCGGCCTTCGGCAGCGACTGGCGCTGGCTGCGCGCTCCCATCTCGGTGCCCGTGAGCCTGGTGCGCGCCGACGGGCTCTTCTACCCCAGCGCCTTCTCCTTCACCTACACTCCCGAGTACAGCGCCCAGCCGGGTCCCGCCGGCGCCTCCGAGCCCGCGGTCTCCGACGCCGACGCGCTCCTGGACAGCATCCACCACGAGTTCACGCGCACCAACTTCCACCTCTTCATCCAGACCTAGGCACGGCCTGAGCAACGCGGCTGCCCTCGCTGGGGTTTGTGCCCAGGCTCGGGGCGGGCTGTTTTTGTAGGTCTTTGGTCCCTTGGCTGCGGGAGGGTAGCAGAAGGCTCGCCGTAGAGACCGGGCCTCGCAGCCTCACACAGTTGCCCCCGCCTCTCGTACTTACAGGAAAAACACAACCGAGAGATGCTCTTTCTGTGTCTAGGGTGTGTGGCTCTCCCTGCCTTTCTCTCTTCTCCATCTCTAAGTCAATATTGGGCCCCCTGGCTCAGCGCCCATAGCTCAGTGGTTAGGGCGCCAGCCACATGCACCGTGGTTGGTGGGTTGGAACCCGGCCTTGCCCAGGCCTGCTAAACAAACAAACAAAAATAGCCCGGCATGGTGGTGGGCGCCTGTAGTCCCAGCTATTTGGGAGGCTGAGGCAAGAGAATCGCTTGAGGCCAAGAGTTTGAGGTTGCTGTGAGCTGTGAAGCCACCGCACTTTACAGAGGGCAACATAGTGAGACTTTGTCAAATATAGGCACCCCTTCCCGCCTCAGTAAGTTCATCGTGTGGCTGTCTCCCTCCTTCTCTCCCTGTCTCACACACAACTCCACACACTCTGAGAAGCCAAGCCTGAGGCATTTGCCCTCCAGGCCTCTGTGTCCCCTCTGGAAGAGAACACACAGTTTCACACACCTGGGCATGGGGGACAGCCCTTGGGAACACAGCCAACATGACCTGGAGCAACAGATCCTGCCTGGTGCCAGCCTCTGATGGTCTGGGGAGACTGGTCTGAAATGTGGGTTCTGGGTTCTAAGCCCCTGGGTCTTTCCTTGACTTCCTGAGGAAGATCTCCTTTCCTGTAAAACTCCTCCCCCAGAATATGCAAAGTTTCATAAGGAAGAAGCTGATATTTCCCAGAAAGAGGAAGTGGGGTTTGTTTTCTAGACAGCCCACAATCTTGGCTAAGTTCGGTCATCTGCCATCAGCAGGCTGAAACCACTGTGAGGGGTGAGGGAGAAGCTTGTTCAAAGGCACATGTGGAAGGTGAATCCTGACTGAAGGATACAGAGATCACGTTGAATGGGAAATGTCCTCAAAATGAGTGCTTGCCTCAGGGAAACTGAACTCACTGTCCCTGGCAGTGTTTTCCCTCCTCTTAGCCTTGTTATGAGTACAGAAAGCCAGTCATAAAGAGGCCAAGAGGAGTTTCACAGCACCACATGGGGAGTTGATGCTCTGAGGCCATCCAGCCCTGCCCTCCAGGGCTTCCTCCCCCACTCCCCAAGGCAGGAGACCTAGAAGCCAAGACCCTAATTTGGTCCAAAGTCCCAGACCCAGCCATGAAGTTCTGTCTTCTTCCTCCCTCACAGGGGACCCTATAACCCTTGGTCCCACCTAGGTACCCATGTGGGAGTCTGTAACCCCAAAGCTCCAGCCCTGACCTATCTTCTGAGTTCCAGCTGCTGGACCTGTCCTTGAAGTTCCTCCTTGTACTTGAACCTGAATCCATTGAGCATCAAATTCCTTTTCCCTCCCTCCCCATCCCTCCTTGGCAGCACCTGATCTTCTGCCTCCTTCCCCCAAACCAACCAGTCACCAAGACTCGAGGACTCCTCCCCTCCTCCCACCCTAGAATATGCTGCTTCTTTTCCTCTCCCTCCACTGCTGTCCAGCCAGGTCAGATGTCATCTCCTCCAAAATGTCCTCCCCAAGTAGGACCCAGTTACATTCATTTGTGCAAAATGAAAACATAAAGCCCTTTGTTCAAAGATTATTAAGAATTTCAAGACAGTGACAGGAGATGATGAAACCAGGTGCAGTCCCTTGTAAGCACAGGTCAAACACCTGTAAAGTCAACCTCAACCACAGGCCTCCTTCTTACAGTCCCGCAGAAATTCACTGGAACCATGTCACCCACTTTCGATTAAAGGGTTTTATGTGCATGCCTGTTGTCCCCAACTGAGAGTTTCATGTGGAAAGGAGCTCTTATCTCTGTGTGTCCTTCGGGGCCATCACAATGCCTTGCACATTGAGTTGGTGCTCAATAAATAGTAAATTACATTACAGTGCATGGGCAGATATTTGGATGTTGCTAATGCAAAATGAAACCAGGAGGTGGCACTGTTCCCCTCCAAGCATTGAGTTTTCGTTTATTTGTGGTTAAAAACTATTACATTCTTTAAAGATAATCTTATCTTGTTTATGCTCTCAGGACCCCTTGGAGGTTTAGACATACAATTCTTTATACTTCCAGGAAATTTCTAAACACTCTAAAACCTATTTACAGATTGAATCCTCTTCACATTAGAATAATCTATTGAGATTTAAAAAATTATTAATAGATATCCAAGGCACAGGGGCAGGCACCTGTGATCCCTGCTACTTAGGAAGCTAAGGCAAGAGGATTACTTGAGCCCATAAGTTCAAATCCCGCCTAGGCCACAAAGGAAGACACCCCCTGACTCCTCCTGTCCTTCCCCAGGCCCACTACCTCCACCTCTGGAAAAAAAAAAAAAAAGACATCTAGGCATCTGTCTTGTTTGCAAACACTTCTATGCAACTCCAGTGAGTAGCCAAGGTTGAGAATTGTTGCTCTAATCCATATTTCCTCCACATTTTATAGATAGGGAAATTGAGGGTTCAAGAGAGGAGGTTAAAGTCACAGCAGGTTTATGGAAAAGGTTGTCACTGATTCAAATCTTATGCTCCCGACACTAATCTGGGACTCTGAGGTTCTCTTAATTCTCATTCAACCATTCTGCTGGGTGTAAGTGGGGTATAAGCTAGGGTGGGGTGGGGGGGGGCGAATGGGGCAGGTACAGAGGATAAGGCCAAAATTTCTGTTCTAAAATCTCCCAGTTTGGGCGGCGCCTGTGGCTTGTCGAGTAGGGTGCCAGCCCCATATACCAAAGGTGGTGGGTTCAAACCTTGCTTCAGCCGAACTGCAAAACAGAAAAATAGCCAGGTGTTGTGCTGGGCGCCTGTAGTCCCAGATACTCAGGAGGCTGAGGCAAGAGAATCGCCTAAGCCCAGGAGTTGGAGGTTGCTGTGAGCTGTGTGACGCCACGGCACTCTACCAAGGGCGATAAAGTGAGACTCTGTCTCTACAAAAAATAAATAAATAAATAAAATCTCCCAGTTCACCAGCTCACGTGCTGCCCGAGGTTCCACTATTAACAAGTTAGTCTCCCAGTTTAAGCACTGACTTGGGGGTTGTATTTTTCTTTCTAGTTTATATTATGTAAGATTTTCTGCAAAGAGAAACTAATTATAATCACACCCTCCTCCCTAGGGAGGAAGTGGATGGCTGAGTACACAGACCCAGGAAGATGGCAAGGGAGAGAGAATGGCTTTCAGGGAAGTGAAACCAATATAGCAACATTTACATAAAAGTTTTTGCCAAGGGTCGGCTCTGAGAATACTCATATTTTTAAAAGTGCCCCTTATCAGGCTGTTTCAGACTTTATGGGATAAAGGCAGGCAGGGTAGCAACGGTATAATAGTGCTTTCAGAGGGCAAAGTAGTAAACACCTGCTGTAGCTGGCTGCTTGCCAACAAGGGTGCCCCTTCATCTTTGCTATCTAAAGTAGCCTGATCATAAAATTCATTGCATCCCACCATATTTACAGGCTCTGACCACACTTGAGGGAATTATTCAGGTTTTATACACCAGGGGACAGAAATCTTTGGGGCCATCTTGGAATTATGCCAAGTCCCCCAAACCATATAGCACATTAGTGGCAGGGGAGATCTGGTTGGCTTGTAGGGCTTCCCATGCCCCATGCATTGTCCCGTGGCAAAGTCAGTGCTTCTGCTGCCTGAGAGGATTAGCAGGTTCATGAACAAAAATGGCTCAATATTGTCCATGATACATTTTGCATCCTCTGCTCAATTCTCAGAAATGACAAGAATTAGTCATCCAGATAAATTAACCCTTGTTCAAGGTTGACCAGTGACAGGGCTATGGCAACCAGTCTTTAAACGGCTTTCTGAGAGTCTTGCCTCCTGGTGTTCCTGCCCCTTTGTAGTCTATTCATAATAAATAGGTCTGATCTGTGTGACCATTATCATGGAAGTGACAGTGGGTGACTAGGCTAGGTAATAAAAGGAATCACAGCTCCCACCTGGCTCTCTCGGATCACATACCCTGAGTGAAGCCTACTGCTGTGTCATGAAGATAATCAATCACCCTTGTTTAAGTTCATGTGGCAAGGGACTGAGGCCTCCTGCCCATATCCAGCACTATGTTACAAAAATCAAGCCGTCTCGGAAATGGAGCCTCTAGCCCCAGTCAAGCTTTCAGATGAGACTATAGCCCTGGCTAACATTTTGACTACAATCTCATGAGACTCTGAGCCAGAACCACCTGGCTAAACTGCTCCTGAATTCTGACTCACAGAAACCATGTGAGATAATATTTCTCTCGGTATAAACCACTAGGTTTAGGGGTAATTTTATAGAACAACAGATAAAAAAATACAGGGCTCTTCTGGAGCTAATATCTTACTCAAAAAGCTAGCATTGATGCTAAGAATACCATTTATTGACCACTTACTGTGTACTAAGATCTAGCTTACTTTTTTTTTTTTTGTTCTCTGTCACCTGGACTAGAATACAGTGGCGTCATCGTAACTCATTGTAACCTCAAATTCTTGGGTTCAAGCGATCCTCCTGCCTCAGCCTCCCAAGTAGGTAGAACAGGTGCGTGACACCACACCCAGCTTAATTTTTCTATTTTTTAAAAAGCTAGTCAAGGTGCCACCTGTGGCGCATCGAGTGGGGCACCGGCCCCATATACTGAAGGTGGTGGGTTCAAAACCCGGCTTTGGCTGAACTGCAAAACAGAAAAAAATATAGCTGGGCGTTGTGGTGAGCGCCTGTAGTCCCAGGTACTTGGGAGGCTGAGGCAAGAGAATCGCCTAAGCCCAAGATTTGGAGGTTGTTGTGAGCTGTTTGATGCCACGGCACTCTACCGAGGGTGATAAAGTGAGACTCTGTCTCTACCGAAAAAAATGCTAGTCAAATTTAGCAGTGGGGGAAGTTTATAACAACCTTAATGACACTAATGTTAATAAGTTCTCATAACCCACTACCATCAGATCAGCCTAATTTTTCATTTTTTTTAAATTTTTATTTATTTATTATTATATTATAAATATATTTTGAGACAGAGCCTCAAGATGTCACCCTGGATAGAGTGCTGTGGCATCACAGCTCACAGCAACCTCCCAATTCCTGGGCTCAAGCGAGTCTCTTGCCTCCGCTTCCCAATAGCTGGGACTACAGGCACCCGACACAATGCCCGGCCATTTTTTGGTTGCAGCCATCAGTGTTGTTTGGCGGGCCAAGCTGGATTCAAACCTGCCAGCTTAGGTGTACGTGGCTGGCGCCTTAGCCCATTGAGCCACAGGCGCCGAGCCTAATTTTTCATAGAGACAGGATCTCATTCTTGCTCAAACTGGTCTAAAATTCCTGAGCTCAAGTTATCCTCCTGCCTCAGCTTCCCAGAATGCTAGGATTACAGGAGCCACCTCACCCAGCCTAGCTTATCTTTTTGTAGGCGTTGTAGCACAAGGCAACAGCGAGTAAAAGCTGAAATCCGAGCCCAGAGGTCCTGTCTCACAGTCTCATGCCACACAGCATTGGCTAACACAAATTTCTGCACCATGGAAATGTTCTGTATCTGCACCATCCAATATGGTAGCCACATGTGGTTTCTGAATGCTTGAAATGAGGCTAGGGCCAACGAAGGAAATGAACTTTTAATTTTTAAAGTTTAATCAATTTAAATACTCACAGCATTAGTGGTTACTGTATTGGATAATGAAGCTCTAACACACATTGAGGGCCTTCTGTAGGACACAAGTTACAAGAAACAGAGACCCACTTGAGCCTCAAGGGACTCAGGAAAACAAAATGCAGCAGGGTCTCAGGAAAGATTTGAGACTAGACTCACTGCTTTTCTGAAGTGAGTTTGTGGAGGCTTAGCAGCCCCCAGTGAAGGGGCCCTGGGTGACATAACCCCCCCTTCCAGTGGGCAGTACAGTCGAGAGCAGGCTCCAGACCCTAACCATCTGGGTTCAAATCCCACCTCTACCACTGTAGGCTGTGTAGCTTTGGGCAAGACATTTAACCTCTTGGATACAGTGTGCTGATCTGTGACATGGGGATACTAATGGCACTTTCTCGTGGAGTTGTAATGATTAAATGAGTTTAAGTATAAAGTGTTAAGAATGGGTTCCTGGCTGGCTCATGATGTGATGTGAGGGTTGGCTACGTCTACTACCAAATCCTCTACTTCCCTCCCCCATCCTAGTAAAGGCCTGGGCAACATGGGTGGAACACACCCAACATCAAGGACCTGGAATTAAGGTCCACATGTCATCAAGCCACATGTGTCATCTCTATACAGACAAGCTAGGAGCAGGTTGCCCCGTTGGTGACAAGGATCTTACCCACCTCACAGAGTAGTTATTGACATCAAGAAATGCCATCAATGGTATTTCCAGAGCCTGCCAGCTACAGTGCCTGTGTAAGGCCACACAGGTGACATGAGTGATGTAAGCAGAGACTGTAGCCTGGCAGAGTTCACATCCCAATGAGCACCTTTTTTTTTTTTTTGTAGAGACAGAGTTTCACTTAATCGCCCTCGGTAGAGTGCCGTGGCATCACACAGCTCACAGCAACCTCCAACTCCTGGGCTTAGGCGATTCTCTCGCCTCAGCCTCCCGAGTAGCTGGGACTACAGGCGCCCACCACAATGCCCGGCTATTTTTGTTTTGCAGTTCTGCCGAGGCCGGGTTTGAACCCGCCACCTTTGGTATAAGGGGCTGGCACCCTACTCGATGAGCCACTGGCACCGCCCGAGTACCTGACTCTTGGCAACTCCCACTTATTGCCATGCAGGCTGACAGTTGCCAAATTGTGAGGTCTTTTTCCCCAAGAAAAGAAAGAAACCAGGATTTATATGAGAAACTTCCTGATTTCTATAGATGGTAATTAATTTGAGGATTTTTGTGTTTGTCTTTTAAACACGGGATCACCTAAACAAATCAAGGAGGTAGGAGCAGTGACACACCACCAGTGTGCATGTCCTGCCATCCACTCTTCTGTCCAGGCCCTTTCCTGCCCCTTCTTACATCTTGGCCTCCCCTCCCTGCCCCATGTCCAGCACCCCATCAAGAATTTGGTCAAAGTAATTTTTCATGCTCCACTGAGATCAAGGTAAACTGGGCCCAGAAAGAATGACTTATTACAAATCAAAATGACAAAAGACAGGCAATCTAGAAAGTACCGGGTTTTATTATGTTTTTATCAAAAAAAATCAGTAACAGATGACAGTGTGAGAGGTGACTATAGAAGAGGTGCTCACTCCATTACAACCCGAGGTAAAGGGCGCTGGGGATGGGAGGGGACCCAGCCAGCTGGGACCCTGGGTTGGGGTGGCTGTGGGAGCTGACAGCCACTGGTGCAGCAAGGGAGGGTGGTTCCCTTCACCCCAGCCAGTGAGGATAGGAGACACAGCCTGCCCAGGCTAAGCCACCACTAGGCCTCTCCTCTCTGGAGGGGGGGTCCCAGATGACAGGGCCTCATCAGCCCTCCCCCAGGTATTCCCAGCTCAGACAGATGAGGTTCATCCCAGCACAGCTGAGGCTGGGAGTTCCTAAGCCAGTTTAGTTCTCTAGAGCAGCACTCTCATAGCAGGAAATGCCCTCTGCTCAGTCAATACAGCAGCCACAAGCCACGGGTGGTGACTGAGCTCTCAAAATGTGGTTAGTGCAAGTGTGGAATGAATTTCTAATTTTATGTGATTTTAATTGACTTAAGTTTAAACAGCCACATGTGGTTACTGTATTGGACAGCACAGCTCTAGTGCTTGGGCATAGCAAACCAAAGAACATGAGCAGCTTTCCCAAGCAGAAGGCAGAAAGGATAGAGCTGTCTACCTCAACTATTCTAGCCCAATCCGGAGAAGGCACCAGAAACAGGGCAAGAGAAAAAAGAGGCAAAAACCCACCCAGTCACATGAAAATTCACTCACTCAACAACCCAGCCAACATCAAACTGGAAATATCACACCATTTCCTGAAAAAAATATATTTATCTATTTTCCTAGAGCCAAGGAAGAATAATAATATATTACAAGTACATAGACACAAATATCCCACCATCCCCTTTCATTATATTTTGGGATCTGCTAAAAAACTGTTTCAATCAAAGCTACTTCTTAGAGGAAGCAGCTTTAGAAAGGGCCAAGGTCATGAGCAGGGAAGCGTAAAGTATAAAAAACTTGGGGGAAGAAGTTTAATGAAAGAAAGAGGGAAAGAGAGGCCCTGTCTAAAGCTATAAATAGTAAAAAATAAAAATAAAAATCATGTCTCCGGCTCTTCTCTCATTTCCAAGAAAAAGAAACAAAAAACCATTAAATACAAATTTAGCAGGTGCGGTGGAAATGCGCAAGAGGGCAGAACATCTCAGCGTCTCCACACTCCTGCCCAGGCAGAGAGACACTCTGCACAAAGGAATGAACCATTAAAAAAACAATAAACAAAACAAAAACACATACAACAAACCCTAAAAATAGATTTACAATTATTCTATAAATCCACTTCAGCATGAACTTTCAGCTCTTCCTCCCAACCCCCAAATAAAAAAGGTTGATTTCCAAAAGTCACTTAAAAGAGCCTAGAATGGCCCAAGGTATACCACAGAGATTCCCCGTAGTGTGATCCTAAGAATCCATTTACAGATACATCTCAAGGTGCAGATGGTGCTAGATCCTTCTCCCAATTCCTGTTCCTGGCAGAGGGACAGGCTGTGTGTGACAGGGGGGCAGGAATATGGCTGGGGGTAAAGCTCCAGCCAGGACTCACAGAATCCCCCCTACCCACCTAGCTTCAGAGGGGCTCTGGGTGAGGCATGTTCAGAATAGGCTTGAAGTTGGACCTAGATTCTAAACGGTAAGATTAGGAAATGATCCAATCCCAGGACTGCCTTCAGAAAGGCCAAGTTTAAGCCCATTTTTCTGCCAGGGCAACTGAGGCCCAACGAATCAAGAAGAGCCAGGCAGAACAGTAGAAGGTAATGTCTCTTCTGACACTTAAAAGGTAATCAATCAGAGCTGGAGATACTGACAAGTCAGTATTAGGTTGACTTCCCCCTACCCTAACGTCCATCCTTCAAAATCCTCCGGCTTCCCTCCCCCCTAACGTCCAAAACCAGTGCCATGAGGAAGCTTCATGCATAGAACTCGTTGGTGGGGGCTTTTTTGTAGATGGGTTTCTTGCCCAGATCGTAGCTGCCTTCGTCCTTCTTCTTCATGCGGTACACCAGCAGCAGAATCAGGAAGGCCGCAAAGAGGATGCCCACGACGCCTCCCACAATTAGAGCTGGAGAGGGAGAGAGGGCAGAGGTGGGGGTAAGAACTCCTCATTGGGACCTTGGGGTACATCCCTTCCCTCACCCTAGTCAGTTCTCTGAATAGGACAGTCAGACATCCTTACCATTATCACCACCTGTGCCAGGCAAGTTGACACCTTACTTAATTTGACCCTCCCAACCTCAATCATGAGAAGGGTGTCACCAGGCATTGTAAGTCAATAAAGACCATAGGGCTAGAGTGTCAAGCCCACTATTACAACCCACAACTGCTTGAGTCCAAAGCCTAGGCTCTTTCCAAACACCAAGCTGACACCCAACCTACCTCAGCAACGGGGAAAATGGCAGGCTCTGGGACCCTTCGTGGATATGTCTGCCCTGCAGTCCTTAGCACGGGAGCATATACACACCCCTGCAGGGCCACACTTCTGTAGACAGGTATACACATTCCAGACACACACGCAGAATGTACTAATGTCCATACTATTATGGTATTGGTGGTTACACACCATGGTTTACATTCCCACATAGAACTCAATGGCAAAGGCCAAGTTTCCATGCCCACTCCTCCCTCTCACTGGCTGTGTGATTTGGGGCAAAGTTCCTTCATCTTTCTCATTGCAAAATGGAAATAATAGCATCTTTCTTGTACATTTGTCCTACAGAGTGAATAAACTAATTCACTGAAAGTGCTTAGAACAGCGCCTAGTACATAGCATATTCTCAAAACTCATTAACTGTAAACGTTTAAGGTTTATCTCTGTGTCCTCAGCCCACTCCCACTGGCCAATCAGGCTTGCACCACAGTAGGTGCTCAAGAAATGCCCCAGGAGCTCAGGCTCATATCAGGCAGAGGTGGGCTTCTAACCTTGGGTGAGCATCTATTCTGTCCACTTGGCCAGGTGGCCTGAATGACTCATTCCTGTCCGTTAGGGGCAGGGATGTCTTATAGAATCCTTTCTGTGGCAGATTGAGTCCCTTAATTCCGTCTTACTCGGGCTAAGAAGATTAATTTTCCCTCCCTGCACATATTACAAATCTATGCACAGTGTGGGGACAGAGTGGTACAGAGGAGCCACGGAAAGTTCTTTCTTGGCTAAGATCCTATGAAAAAGCAGCAATAGGGTGACAGAGTGCTCCCAGGAGGTGCTAGGAAAAGCTCATGGAATATCAAGTATCAACTCCATTCCCATCAGGGTCACCTCTCCCTCTGCTAACCCCAGGTCTTCCATCAGGCCCTTGGTCTAGGGCTCCCAATAGAGTCAGGGTTCAAAGCACAGGCTCAAAAGCTGACTGTGCTCTGAGGTCCTAATGCCAGGTCTCTCTCTTCCTGGCTTTGTGACTATGGACAAGTTCTTTAGACTCAGTTCCAAGTTGTTGTAGGAACCCAAGAAGGGGCACAAGAATTGCCCCATGGCACATAGCAACCACTTAAGAAGGCTCCTGCGTGCAGTGGCTCACTGAACCTGTAATCCTAGCACTCTGAAGCTGAGGCAAGACGACCCCTTCAGCCCAGGAGTTGGAGATCAGCAAGACCCTGTCTCTACTAAAAATAGAAAAACTAGCCAGGCGTTGTGGAAGGCGCCTATAGTCCCAGCTACTTGGGAAGCTGAAGCAGGATCGCTTGAGCCCAGGAATTTGAGGTTGCTGTGATCTATGATAACAACACAGCACTCTAGCCTGGGTGACAGTGAGACACTGTCTCAAAAAAAGAAATAGTTAAGTGAATGGAGGGAAACACCTGGGCTAAGCAATGCAACATTTCACATAAGGAACTTATACTTGAATAATTCTGAAATGGAAGGAAAATGAAATAGAAGGGCTGGTTTCAGTTCTTTTCTTGCTGTGTGACCCAAAGCCTAGGTCTCAGCCTCTCTGTGTATAAAGTAACAGTTGCTTGTACTAGACAAATGGTTTTTAAGTTTTTCTTTAAGAGTGATAGAACCTGGCTAGGCACCCGTAGCCCAGTGGTTATGACGCTAGCCACACACACCCAGGCTGGCAGGTTTGAACCCGACCTGGGCCAGCTAAACAACAATGACAACTGCAACCAAAGATAGCTGGGTGTTGTGGTGGGCACCTGTAGTCTCAACTACTTGGGAGGCTAAAGCAAGAGAATGGCTTAAGCCCAAGAGTGGGAGGTTGCTATGAGCTATGATGCCACAGCACTCTACCGGGGTGGCAAAGTGAGACTGTCTCAAAAAAAAAAAAAGAAAGAATAATAATAATAATAATAGGCTCAGCGCCTGTGGCTTAACAGGCTAAGGCGCCAGCCACGTACACCTGAGCTGGCAGGTTCAAATCCAGCCCGGGCCCACCAAACAACAATAACAGCTGCAACCAAAAAATGGCCAGGCATTGTGGCAGGCGCCTGTAGTCCCAGCTACTTGGGAGGCGGAGGCAAGAGACTCGCTTGAGCCCAGGAATTGGAGATTGCTGTGAG
>CAUYON010179392.1:0-18172 GCA_963573935.1 Arctocebus calabarensis
GTGTGTTCCTCGACCTTGTCTCTTGGCTCAGCTCCAAACCGTTGGCTTTCTCGCCAAATTTCTGTCCTTTAACTCTCCTTCTGGACAGGAGCGTCTGCAGAAAGCTGGCTACAGACCGCCATCTTGGCTCCTCCCCCACCTTCGTATATTTTAGATTTGCTTAGATGTTCAATATTGAGCTAAATATGATGCTCAGAAGAAGGGGAAAGGGTAGAGTTGTAAGAAATGTGTTCCAGACTTAGGAAGCTCCCAGGATTATTGGGGTAGATCCGACTAACAAGATGTTTGCAATGGTTGAACCTGGTTCATTTTCTTTTAGACACAGTCTTACTCTGTTTCCCAGGGTAGAGTTCTGAGGCATCAGCCTGGCTCACTTCTGGGTTCAAGCAATCCTCTTGCCTCAGCCTCTGCGTAGCTGGACTATAGGCACCTGGGATCTCGCTCTTACTCAGGCTGGTCTCAAGCTCCTGAGCTCAGGGGATCCTCCTGCCTCAGCCTCCCAGAGTGCTAGGATTACAGGCATGAGTCACAGTGCCTGCCCATTGACCTGCTTCTAACGAAAGTGGAGTTTTAGGAAGTTTATCTTTGCTTTTGCACTTGATGGAGCAGAACCATATACCCTCTCCGTCTTGATACTGAAGTTACTTATTGTTCCTAATAATGCTTTGGCTGAAGCATCCAAGCATCAGAGTTTCCAAGCCGTCCTTTCCCTGTCACACAACCTTCATGCTGAGGAACATTCATGGACAGGAAGTTTTCAGGGGCAGAGAAAAGAGGGTCAGGGAGCCTGGGATAAGGTAATGCCCTCAAGATCCCAAGCCACAAATCAGTGTGGATGAGCCTATGTCTTCGTGAACCACACGTCAGAGATAAGTGTTCTCAGACAATCCCTGAAGGAGCCCACTCACTATCATGGAATAGCTCATTTTCCACTTCTTTCTCCAAAAAAATTACAACTCAGTAAGCTACAATGTATTCTATGGCATAACTACATGATCATCATGATCATTTTTCAAAAATATTATTTCTGTTAAGATGTAATAGGCTTCTTCTTCTTCTTCTTCTTCTTATTATTATTATTATTTTGAGACAGAAACTCTGTTGCCCCAGGCTAGAGTACTGGGGCATCATAGCTCATAGCAATCTCAAACTCTAGGGCACAAGCGATCGCCTGCCTCGGCCTCTTGAGTAGCTGGAAGTACAGAGTGCACTATCATGCTCAGCGAGTTTTTCTATTTTTAGTAGAGATGGGGTCTCACTCTTGCTCAGGCTGGTCTCAAACTTCTGAGCTCAATCAACTCGCCTTGGCCTCCCAGAATGCTGGGATTATAGATGTGAGCCACTGCACCTGGCCTGGCTTATTCTTATTTTTAAATAAATATTTTTAAAGTTTCTCTGCTTTAATTTCTAATGCAGTTGTAATAGTTATAAACCATATTTTTAAAAGTTTGTTAGCAGCTGGGCACAGTGCCTCATGCCTATAATCCTAGCACTCTGGGAGGCTGAGGCAGGTGGATTGCTTGGGCTCAGTAGTGAATCCAGCCTGAGCAAGAGTGAGACCCCGTCTTTATTAAAAATAGAAAAATTAGCTGGGCACCCTGCTGGGTGCTTGTAATCCCAGCTCCTCTGGAGGCTGAGAATCACCTGAACCCAGGATTTTGTGGTTGCTGTGAGTTATGACACTACAGCACTCTAGCCTAGGGCAACAGAGTGAGACTTTGTCTCAAAATAAATAAGTAAATAAATAAATAAATATAAAAAGCTTATTAGGATCCTCACTAGTTTTTAAGAATGTAAAAAGATCCTGAGACCAAATAGTTTGCGAACGCCTGAGCTATACCAGCCTACAAACCATTTATTGTTGCCACTACCTACCTCTTATCCAATGTAGACAAGAAATAGGATTCTTTATGCCTGAGGCAAGGACTATCTCTTGCGGTTGAGAATGACAGGATAGTCCAAAAGACTCCAAGCCCTTTGAGTGCAGGAATTGTGTCATTTTCATCCCTGTCCCCCCAATACTTAGCCCAGAGTGTCACATCTAGTAGTCTCTTAATAAAAAAGTTTGTACAAATGAACTGAAGTGATAGTTTGATTTCTTGAAATGTACTGGATTTTTTAGTTTGCTTCACATTCAGAGGACAACCTGAAATGAAATGAAGGTGGCTAAAATGAGAAAGCACTGAGGTGCCCTACCACCAATAGCTCTGAACACACACAAATATTGTATTTGAAAATATAACAAGAGAAACAGGAACAACTAACTTTGAGTGCTTCAAACACTGAGCTGAGCGCTTTCTATCCATCATCTCATTTATTCCTGATGATAACCTCAGCAGTGAGGTGCTATTCTTCTTCTCATTTAATATTAATAGATAGTGAAACTGATAGTTACAGAAGCTGAAGCACACAGTTTGCTCAAGGTCACTTACTAGTAAGGGACACAGCCTGGATTCTGACTCCACCAAATGTACTCTTTCTCCCTAAAGTGATGAGAACTGGCTAGCACCTTTTCATCTATCAATCAGGACATTCTCTTCTCAAAAAGACGTGGACTAGGAAGAGAGGTCATTACACTTGTTTACAAATGTAAGAGACCATGTCTTCAGAAAATCTACCACTTTAAGAGACAATTCAATTGAACCCATATCTACTAACTGTGTCTTCCAGTTGCTACCTGAGGTCGGGACAGCCTATGTTCTTCAAGGAGTGAAATCCCATTCCTCAATACAATAACTAAGAGATGCTTTGAATATTGATGAATGAAACTTTACATGTTAGGTAAGGAGGAAAGCTAGCAGTGTGAAGGATAGGGAGAAAGAGAGTAGGAGATGATCTTTGGTGGAGAAAATAGGTAGCAAGCAATGTGGTAAACACAGGCAAGAAAGGCCAACTGTTTCTGTAAACTGTTCCTGTCCACCATGCTCATTCCCTGAAATACGTAGAGAAGCAATCAAGAAGAGATCAAGAGATCGGGTCTGGGTTTCAAGTTTTTGACTAATGCTCTCTGTATAGTTTAGGGCAAAACAATAGTTATAGTATTCTTGAATCTCAGGTTTCTATCAATAAAATAAGGAGATTGGACTAGATCAGTAACTTTCCATTTCCTCCTTTTACCGCTCCCAGTCCCATTACCAATACATGTGTCTTTCCAGAAATAATATTTAATGTATATACAAGGCACACACACATGCACATGTAATGCAGACACACACTTTTTACATAAATGAGATTATACTATGCATATTTTCTGCAACTTACATTTTTTGTATTTTTATTTTATTTCATTATTATTATTTTTTATTAAATCATAACTTTGTACATTGATGCATTTATGGGGTTCAGGGTACTGCTTCCATATACAATGTGAAATGCTTACATTGAACTAAGTAACACACCCATCACAATTATACTCATTTCTTAATAGTTTTGAAATGTACCATTGCATCATGCATATTAGGTGAGGTCCCCCAAATACTCTCCCTCCTCCCATATCCCCGCTTTCCTCCCCTCTCTCTCCTTTTCCCTTCTACTTTCTGGACTATAGTTGTTTTACCATTCAAATGAGTGTGTAGGTAGTTATATATTGATTTCATAGTAGTATTGAGTACATAGGATACTTATTTTTCCATTCTTAAGATATTTTACTAAGAAGAATATGTTCCAGCTTCATCCAGGTAAACATAAAAGATGTGAAGTCTCCATCTTTTTTTATGGCTGCATAGTATTCTATGGTGTACATCTACCACAATTTGTTAATCCATTCATGGGTGGATGGGCACTTGGGCTGTTTCCATGTCTTGGCAATTATGAATTGGGCTGCAATAAACATTCTGGTACAAATCTCTTTGTTGCAAAATAATTCTTGATCATCTGAGTATATACCTAGTAGAGGAATTGCAGGATCAAAAGGAATGTCTACTTTTAGTTCCTTGAGTATTCTCCAAAGCTTCTTTCCAAAAAGGTCATATTAGCTTGCATTCCCACCAGCAATGTAGAAGTGTTCCCTTCTCTCCGCATCCACGCCAACATCTGTAGTTTGGGGATTTTGTGATGTAGGCTAATCTTACTGGAGTTATATGATATCTCAAAGTGGTTTTGATTTGCATTTCTCTGATGATTAAGGGTGACCAGCATTTTTCATGTGTTTGTACGCCACGCACCTGTCTTCGTCAGAGAAGTTTCTGTTCAAGTTTCTTGCCCACATATAAATGGGGTTATTTGTTCTTTTCATTTGATTAGTTTGAGTTCTCTGTGGATTCTAGTTATCAGACCTTTGTTAGATGCAACTTACACTTTCCACTTAATTATAGACCTTAAAGATCTTTTCAAACACATTCAAATTTATTTTTCCCTTAAAAAATGCTATTTAGTATTCCATTGTATGAAGGTCTCTGAATTTATTTTGACAGACCCCTGTTGATAGACATTTCTGTTGTTTCTAATTTATTTTTGTTAGTACAAACTCTTATGACACAATCCTTCATATTCATTGAATTTGGCAGCAAGTTTCTGCATATAATGCCTTTCCAAATTATAATCTTTGAAAACTTGCACAAATTCCCTACAAATGAAGCATAACACCTTATATTTGCCTCTACAAAAATGTAGTCATCTGTCCACTTTTCACTGAACAATCTTCCTTCATCTGTAATTTTTCTTTTGGGCAGTTCTATTCACTCTTGAGATGTTGTAGAAGCCATGCTGGGATTAAAAATAATAATAGATATGGGGCTTTATTAAACTTTATTCTGAGAACCAATTGGCAGGAAAATAGAAAGCAAGATTTGGGCCCTTTCACATTTGGCTAATGGAGGGCAAGGTGGGGGCTGATTGTAAAGTGTGGCAAGTGATTCATGAGGCACCACTGAGATGTTGAGAATGCTTACCCGACTTCTATATCACATGAGACACTTGACATTGCAATGATAGTTTCAAATATTATTGACAATCACTGCCTACTTAAGTCACCAGGAGCACATCTAATCTCTGATGATGTCATTTGGACTGTCTGCGATTGGAAGAGAATACATTAGAAGCCACACACCACAGTAAAATGGAAGCCACACGTGAGTACAAATAGAGAGAGCACATTTATGTTAATTGTAAGGGACTCTCCAATACGATGTTGTTGCTGTCTACAGAGTTCATGCTCAAGAAGCACCCAATCAAGTTCCACCAAATAAAACATTAAAAAAACTCCATGTTTTAAGTAAGTTTATGATTTCGTGTTCGGTTGCTTTCATAGTCATTCTGGCCTCATGTGGCCTGTGGATTTGCAGGTTGAACACTCTTGTGCTCCTCAATGTAAATAGCGTCTCCTAGAGTTGTACTCTAATAGGCTAAATGCACAAAGAATACAACAAGAATTGTGCCCACTATGGTTACAAGATGTTGGTAAAATACATATCATCTTCTCTTTTATTATCAGAAATTTTACCCATCCATCATTCTTTCCAGTACCTGAATCTATAGTCCTACCCATTCTACTTACTCTTTCCATGTAATCATGCTCACTTCTTTTTTACCACTGTAACAGTAGTTGCGATGAAGATGATGATGGTCTCCTATACCATTCAACACGAATGTCAGTTACCTTTACTTAATATAAAAGCCTTTCTCAGTTTTGCCCCATTTATCTTTCAGCTTGGTCTCCTACCACGTCTTCCATTCCATCTTCTCTGTGTTTACACACTCAGTTTCTTCTTCTCGGAATACTTTTATCACCTTCTCCTACTTTTCTCTCTATTGTCACTTGCTTTTTTGTAATACCAACTGTCATCATTCTCATACATGTAAGCATCATTTGCTTCATCATGAACAGATTTTTTTTTCTCTCCATAAATTGTAAACCCTGAGATATCTTTTTGCATCTTGTATTTCCACTACTTAGAGCAAAGAATACATACTAGTTGGGTGAATCAATGAATAAACTATATTTTGATGGGGCTATTGGGGCTATTTGGAGGATGAGAGCCTATTTTTAAATCTCAATGTCCAGCCTTTGAAAATTTAATAAACAAACCTTATATTCTTCTGTGATTATTATAAAACTGTGGATTTAGTAATAATTGGTGTAAAGCACTTTCAAGTAAATGAAAAATTTTAAAACATTCCTCCATCTACTTAACCATTTTCCATTATATTATTTGAACAAATGTGGTAAATAAAATACTTTGATACAGAAAAGAAATGAAACTGATGACTGTATCTGTTGGTATTTTGTAATATTACTGCCAAATAAGAGTCAATAAAAATTACTCAAGATAAAGTTGGGGGGGAAACAGATCTTCGACACCTTTTTCTAAAGTAAAATGAGAATGCTTTCCTTTTTTAGTATTTACTTTGATCATCTATCTCTCACATTTGTTTTTCTATTTTTGCATTTCTCCCTTAAATGCCTTGTCCCCCTAAACCCTTCTCGTGAATGTTCTTGTTTCATCTCTCCCTCCAGGCTTTCTGAGTCCGTCTACCCCATCTCCAGGGGGTAGGCACTTGCCCCTTGACCCCCCCTTCCTCTCCCAGGACTGTATTTCCCCTGCTTCTCATTTGCCTCCCAGCAACCTAAGCAGAACAATACTGGAAGTGGAACTGGCACTCTGACAAAAAGGAGAGCAGTTGGAAAGAAAGCTTACTCATAAAGAAGGAGACAAGTATCTTAAAAATATCTGTGGGAAGGTGTTCGCTAAATCATCTGTTTCTTCAGATATGGAACTTTGAACATTATGGTTTCCACTTTGGTGGAGTTGGGCAAGAAGCATCTTCTTAGGTTGAATGACAAAGCAGACGCAAGGAATCACAGACTTCAGTATTTAAACCTTGAATAAAATTCAAGATCCCCCCCCCTTTATTTGGGTTCTTTCATTTTTTCTGAAAGCCCAGTTGCAGGAATTCAAAGGGCCAGATTCTGCCCTCCGCTATGAGTCATGACTCTCTCTAAGCCAAGGAGCTCATATGTATGTACTCAAAGGAAGTATTGGGCCTTGGGGACTCAGGTTAAATAACAACAGCTCAGTCGTTTGTTTGCTTATTTGCTTAAACCTTCATAAGAGAAGCACAAGGCCTGCAGTACCTGAATGCCTTTTTATAATCATTTTTAAAATACACAGTAGAATTTAAATTCCCACAGTACATCTCCTGCATTACCGCACAAATAATAACAGTCTATCGTCCCCTGCACCCTCGGTCTGGGAGAGAGCCTTAAGAAAAGAGGCAGGAATGAATTTCTAACGTGCCAACCTTTCACTGAGAAAGTTCTGTTTTTATCCCTAGGGAACTCAACACAAGGGACCGAAATGCAGTGTTCCCTGTAAATACCTAAACAGATTTAATGTTTTGGAGCTAGGTTGAAGGTAACATGGGCCACTCTTCTGGCTCTAAGAGAAACAAATATGTCCCGGCTGGAATTCCATCCCAGACTTCCTCCTCAAAGGCCCTCCTCTCCCACTTTATGTGCCCTTCCTTCCCTCTCGGGGTTCTCCTTCTATAGAAAATCACAATTGTGTCAGCTCTCTTTGCTATCCTTCTCCCAGAGGGTTTTTCCTTTTCCTACTACTGCAGAATCTGTGTATTCTATTTCATCAAGACAATGGCTATATCAAATTTTTGAGAAAAACAGGATAATTTCTCCAGTTCCTGAGGTGTGTTAAAGTCTAATACTATGTCATTCCGGCTATAATGTATTTCTTATTTTAAAAAGCTTTTATTTACATCTTTATTGGTTTAAGAGATACAATGCATCAACCATTACAAAATAATAAAAACACTTATGTTTTTCTCAGAGCCAACCACTGTTGACTTCTCTCATGATATTTGTATTTAAATTTTTAAATGTAAAATGAAATATTGAAGAGGTTGACCAGATAGTACATACTATTGTTTCTCTTCCAGACATTTTTTAGTCCTCCACTCCCTAGGGAGGTTTTTAGGGTCAGACAGGAGTGTCTAGACACCTTTGGCTTTTTCTAATATCAGCCCTGGAATGTGGCACCTTCTCTGCCCAAGTATAGATCTGCCTCCTGGCAAATTCCTTCCCTCTAGCTTGTTCTTATTTTTTGCTTTAGAGCCTGAACACAAGTGAAAATATCTTCCTCCTCATATTAGCTCCAGCTACAATTAAAATGTCTAAATGGGAGGTTCAGAGTTCATGCTCCTTCTTCATTCTTTGTTTTTTCTCTTGGGCTGGGGTTTGACACTTTTGCTCATGTGGTGAAATCAGGCCCATGTTTGTTTCTATTTATAAAAAGATTAAACTGCATAAACATTAACATTGTTCATAGATACTAGAGAACTATGAAAAAAACTTAGTAGGATTATGTAATAGAAATATTAGCTACATCATTTATGTGAAATGGTTATTATTTATATCTAATTCTTAGGGTAAACAATATTAACAAACTACATAATTCATTATGTGTTATCATTCATTCTTCCAACAAGCATATATTTCCTAATGAACTTTAACTTTTGTTGTAAATGTAATTGTATCACCCGTGTTATATGTGTTTTTTATAGGTTCATCAGCCTCCTTCCAGAAACATCTCCATTCTTTGAAATGATTGCTGCTTCACACACACACACACCCTTCAACAATGGCCAGCATGAGCTGCCACAGTTAATGTGACTCTGCACACTTGACCACTATTGATGGATCCAGGGGCAGGCACTGGACACAACTTGAACTGAAAAGATTACTTCCCTGGGACCTTTTTTGCATGAGAACTGACAGTGAGTCCATCTTTGGTCTGAAGGGGAAGCTGTGGGAATGGGATCTGACCCCCAGGAGCTGCTGGCTCTTACTGTAAAGAACAGTGGACCCCAACCCCAGCTGCACATTAGGACCACCTTGGGAACTTTTAAAAAAATGCCTTGGCACCAACTCCCAGAAATTCTAATCGACTTGGTCTGGGATGGGACCCAGGTGTCAATATTGCTTTAAATCTCCCCCAGGTGATTCTAATGCACAGTTAGTGATGAGAGCTACTGAACTGGAAAAAAGTTGACAGTGAGAAAGAACAGAGTCTTCCAGCAGAGATGGCCAGCAGAGACACACAGAAACACAAGCTGGTGACAAACGAAGCCCTATTTTAGGTATTTCGCAGAGTGAACGGCTTCCCAGACATTTTTCTCACTGTTCTGTTGATGAATTCTTTTTCCAATTACCTGAGATATTCTGGTGTCTTTCCAATAAATCCTCTTTTATGCTAAGCTAATTTAAGTTGCATTTGTGTGATATGCAAACGAAGAAGTCCATGCTAAGATCTCTGTTTTTGTGTGCTCAAGCTTAATAGATTTTTATGCTCATAGAATAGTTTCTCTCCATTCATGTTCTTCTTCACTAATTTAAACAACTAGGCCCACAGTATTCCAAGTTCTGGGCTAGTTATCAAGAATATTAAGACAAAGATACTATACAGTCCCTTTATTTGAGCAGTTTTTACTCCAGTGAGAAGAGTGAGCAAATCAGCAGAGAGCAACAGCAATATAAGAAATGTTCTGTTGGGAAGCTGAGGCAAGAGAATCGCCTAAACCCAGGAGCTACAGGTTGCTGTGAGCTGTGTGATGCCACAGCACTCTACCAAGGGCGATAAAGTGAGACTCTGTCTCTACAAAAAAAAAAAAGAAAGAAAGAAAGAAAGAAATGTTCTGATAGGGTTATAGGTTATAGGGTTCTGATAGGGTTATTGTGAGAACACTGAAGAAATTCATAATGGAGTGAAATCATAGAAGCCTTCATAGAGGAGGTGATCCCCGTGTGGATTAGTATCACGTGATATACAAGAGCCGGTCAGCCAGAGAAACTACATGGTCAAGGACCAGTTTGGCCAGGGCTGGGTTTGAACTCACCACTCTGGGTATATGGGGCCAGCACCCTACTCTCTGAGCCACAGGCACCACCCAAGAACTTAAGGTATTTTCGTTATGAATGGGGCTGAAAGTATGGACATGCTGGGAGTTGGGCTTGGGGGGGTTACAGATAAAAATTAGACAGACCATTGATTCCACCAGCATTTACTATGGCCAATATTTGAAATTTATTTTCCTGTGGGTACTGCAGAGTCTTTATGGTTAGCTAGAGCACTGACATGAATGCATTTTTATTCTGGAAATATTTCTCTGGAGACGTGTCAGAGGCCTGTTTTTTAGGAAACAAACACATTACGATGCCATTACAATTGTCTAGGAGAGAAAATGATCAGAGTCTTCACAGAGACTATGATAATGAGAACTTATTAAAAAAAAAATGGTGGGGGAAATAGTTTTCCCTGGATATGACAACCAGTTGAGGTCAATTCTGAAGAGTGTGATAGTGAGAAAAAGATCATAGGGACTAAACCCTGAAGAAGGCTTTGGCCCATCATATCTACGGGTTCAGGGGTAACAGGTTCAACCAACCACAAATCAAAACTCTCTGAAAAAAAATACAAATTAAAGAAAACAATATAGTAAAATAACTATTTTTACTTACTTGTATGAGCTATTATAAGTAATCTAGAGATCATTTAAATTGTATAGGAAGGGTATGCATCTGTTATATATAAATACTATACCATTTTATGTCACAGACTTGAGTATCTGCAGATTTTAGTATCCTGGAGTGTCTTAGAATCAATTCTCCCTGGATACTCAAGGATTACTGTAATATACAGGTGGAAGAAACATTCCTCACAAAGGAAAAGAAGCAGCAGCTAGAGAACTAAGAAATCATGGTATTGTGGAAATTAACATCTCCAATGACTTCTATACTGGGTTTAAATTGCATGTAGTTACTCGCCAAATAAGATTTGTTTTTGTTTCTTTAGCTATATCCTGTTTACACTTCTAGATTAGTTGAAGATAGAACTCAGTAAACTAAATCAAGGGTTGCTGTTTTTCACTGAGCCTTCTCCCATGCTCCAGCCCCCCAAGCCCAAATTTATCTCCATTTTAGTCTAGCTCACCAGAAAACTCAAGAGAAAGAGAGAGAAGAATACAACTAGGTGTTTGGTGTTGACCCACTTAATACTGATGAAGATGGAATAAAATCCAGGCTACCTCTGGCCTTGTTTGCAGGTGAGCCAATTGGAGAGTAGGGCTTTCCGAGGAGGTCTGGGAACTCCAACAGGGAATAATCAGAATAGGTGGAAGGAAGCTTGCCTGAAACTGATGTATGTGGGTTGTAATGTGGGACAATGATCACACCTGAAACTATTGCTCCAGGCTCTAGGACCAATATTCACAACCTGAAACTATTGCTCCAGGCTCTAGGACCAAATGTGGGACTTGATATCTAAGTTAATAATGTTCTTTGTTCTCTCTAGGTCTTCTAAGAACCTTAGTAAAAGGTTTTTAAATTTTCATTGTTGTATATGTATATTCTCACTAATAATATCTCCTCCTATTGTACAGTCTACATACATAATATCCTATAGTCCCATAAAGTATTACCATGACACTCATGAATCAGAGGTGGGGTCACTATAAAGTGTCACAGGTTGGGGGAAGTAGGAAGAGGGACAATTAGTTGTGTGAGTTTTCCTCTCTAAATATATTTCTACATACCTCCTTATTACATTTAGTATAAATGTCCAAGAACTTAACCAAACCATATGGCCTGACACGCTCCACTGTTACCTCATCTCAAGGCCCTTTTCCCTTTTCGATGAGTTCTAGCCACTTTGACCATTTGCTTTTCTCTTAATGAGCAAAAAAAATCATGGAGTCCAGTGTAGACAGTTTCACTTACAGATATGGATATATATACACATGCACACACATATGTGTGTATGTGCATATTTAATGAACAGCACACTGGGTTTAAGTCAGGGCCTGAAATATGAGAGAAGATGGCAAGCCCTTTCTTAGGAATGAAAGAGAATGTTGGAAGAAAGAATGGTTAGCAGAAAGTAACTGGGTCCCAGAGCAGGCTTGAAGCAGCTGCTGTTGCTAATGATATTCTCTGTCCCTAGTAATTCCTCAGAATGTGCCTCCAGCACCCACTGGGCAGTCAGGAGCTTCCTGCCTGGGAAATGGGGAATAGAGGCACAGGGAAGAGTTAGAACATTTGAAAGAAGTGCTATAGCTTTCCTTAATGAGTCATTCTCCCACATACTCTAAAATATCTTTTCTTTCTTTCTTTCTTTTTTTTTTTTTTTTGCAGTTTTTAGGCAGGGCCAGGTTTGAACCGCCACCTCCAGCATACGGGGCTGGCGCCCTACTCCTTTGAGCCACAGGTGCCGCCCTAAAATATCTTTATGATAGCTTAAAACTACTTTTTGGTAAGCGAATCAGACATGCCCTCATCTTTCCAACAAATAAGCAACACCGTCTTTTTAACCAATAGTGTAAGATTGTTTTTTAAAGGCAAGAGAATTTTAGATGAAAAGAGCTAGAAGAAACTACCTCACTTTGAAATCAAAATAATGCATAAACGACTTCAATTTCTTTATCCTCTTAAACACTGATTATAACTTTTGGCTCAAAGGAAAAATGCCATATCCCTCTTAGACCAATCGTCTCCAACCTCTTCCATTATAATGGAGTATAATATTAAATTTCCTACAACCCTTTCCTACAACCCAGTTAAATTCCAATATATATTGTATGCCTTCTCCACGCCACACGAACCACTGATGAAACTGGTGCACAAGTGCAGTGCGCTAAGCATGCTATGTGTGTTTGGAAGGGGGTTGTTCTGGCAGAAAGGGCAAAGGAAATGATCCAGCCTTTGAAACTGATATTATTTACTATAACAGACAGCTGAAAGGAGAGTTTATAGATGAGAAAAAGTGGGATCCAAAAAGGAAGTGGAAAATCGAAAATTAGAGTGGATTTTTAAAACCTATCCTCACAACTCAGTAGGATAAGGTACTTAACAACTGATCAGTTCTGGATCTTGGAAGTTGTAGCTATATGGTATGCTGATTTCTGACAAAAGGAACATGAAGAAATGGGTTCCAGTGACAATAATATTCTCTGACAAATATATAGATAGATACAGATACAGATATAAACAAAGCTAGAACTAATGATCTGAAGAACAGAGAGCCAGGGATGAGAGGAAGGAAGAGTTTCTATATTCTTGTCTTGCCCTACTGTCAAATTTGCTTACCAGGCATCTGTTCTCTCTTCTTGTGGAGTCAATATTTGGCCTTTCTTTGGAAAATCATCTCTGCCTTGGCCAAGGGGGAGCACATGACACAGACTCAGACTCTTAGCAGAAAGATGCAATGTTGGAAAACTCTATTCATCTTGATGGCAGTGTTCTGAAGAGACTGCTCACAAGGTTCTGCTCCATAGAACTCCCTTTTCCCAGTGTGCCTGATTCCTGTCCTTATTCAGGACATAATTTAAAACTTTTATTGCAGTCATTTACTTTTTATTAACTTTTTAAAGAGACAGGGTCTTGCTATGCTGTCCAGGCTAGAGAGCTAGATTCACAAGTGTGATTTCATTCCTGATCAGCACAGGAATTTTGACCTGTTCCATTTCCTAACTGGGCCAGTTCACCCTTCATTAGGAACATCGTGGGCCACCACCCCTGGAATGTCACCATATTGATGCTAAACACCTCACTGGCACAGCACTATAGCCCAGAACCCCTGTCCTCCAGCCACCTCCTGCCTAAGCCTCCCCAGTAGCTAGGACGACATGCACCTACCACCAAGCTAGGCTACTTTTTAATTTTTATCTGTTTTTTTTTACTGGTTTTATTTGGTCAAGGTTGGTCTTTTATATTTGCGAAGGATCCCAGGAGAAACATCCTAGAAATTAACTAGTAGATATTGAACACAGTCATAGCTAGATTATGGATTCATTTTTTATAAATTATAGTATCTTTACACTCTACAAAATTTTGAAATTTGAGTAAAATTTAAATTTAATTTTTTGTGTGTCATGCCAATTCCAATGCAGAATTTGGGAATGGTGTTAAGATTCTGAACATCAAACCATGTCAGAGAAGGGCTGAGGGAGGGCCCCATGGATATGGGAAAATAATCTAATTAAAGTGTAGGGTTTCTTTTGCTAATTGATGTGTGACTATAAAGGAGGGAGGGATAAAGTAAATATAAAAATCAAACACAAAATGTTAATAGCTAGCAATGACTTAAAGGATATGAAAATAGATATTTTAAACATACATAGGTATGATAATTACACTGTGTTTACATATGAAAATATTTTTTGTTTTTAGGTGTATACTGTTATTAAAATAACATGAGATAAAGATTTTCTTTAAAAATAGTGAAAAAATGTTCCAATGAAGCCAATGTCAATTGTCTAAAACCTAAAACATGCATAGCAAACATTTTGTTAACTTTCTGGGCTTCCCTTTTACTAGCAATGGTCTCACTACTCTTACATGTGGTCAAGAATTTCCAAAATAAAAAATTTAAAAATGCCTTGTGAAACACCCAAGAAGCGATTTCTTCTGTGTATGAGTAGTCTTGCTCTGACATTTAGATCCTTTCATCATTTTGAAAACTCCTTGGCAATCGTGTCATTTGGCAGTGTTTTTCACTCCATCTTTTGTAATCTACTCAGTCTCATAATTACAAAAGATTTGCTTATTAGTGCTGACCTGCTGTCAATAAGTTACTTTATTAAGCTCTTTCTTTGAAATCTACCCCTCCACTAACATGCCCATCCACACTCGAAGGAAAACCAAGTGGTAAGAATGCAAAATGAAAAGGGAAAAGACTATATCCTAACTTGATTTTTATGCACAATTTTTGAAAATGCTAACATGAGAGGACGTTGAAAGATACCTTACTAAAATGTCTTTTATAAAACAAAAAGAAACATTGCTTTTCAAATCTTCCAACTACCGTAAAGATGTAAAGGTACCAGAGTACCTAACACTAGCGTGGTTCAAGTATTTTTAAAAATTCAAAGCTAACTTGGTAAAATCCTTTTTATTTTATTTGTTTTTACTTTCTAATAGCAGACAATCCTAGGGAACAGCGGTCATATAGAACAAAATAAGTCCTTGTCCAAACTATGAGAATGCTATAATTGTATGAACAATTATTGAACATAAACTAGACCATGGTACTTCATTCTCTTGTTTGGGTATGACTAACACATGGCTAACACAGTCCACACTCTTGATTTTTGCAATGTTTACTACAATAATGAATAATTTGGTTAATCTGCCTGTAAAAATTGATTTTGTTTGTCCTCCAATATTTTGTCCTAATAACAATTTCCCTTTAAAACATATCTGGTTCTGCCTCAGCAACCTCAGACTTTCATTTTAAAGTGAATCTTCTAATTAGAAAATCATCCAGTGACAAAAATGGCATTCTGGTTAACACTTGCCACAAAAGAATATGGATGAGTGAAATGCTCCCCTCCAAGCAAATGGGGGAACATAGAAGTCATGGCATCATTTTATCTAAAACATTTGATACAGTCTTACTATTTCAGTATGCCATAACAAATGTAGATGTTAAGTATTCAGAGGGGAATATAACATCTGTTAAAGAAGGTCAGATAGTTTTAAGCAAGTTAATTTTCAAAGGCAATCAGATCTTGAAAAGTTCTGATGATAGGCGACACCAATTGGCATTTTCTCAAACATTCTGCAAAAAGAAAAGAGGGAAGTTTGATAACATCAGGATTGGCTTCTGTTTTGTAAAGTTTTCTTAAATCATAACTTCTTTTCTATAGGAACAAAAGCAGCATGGCCCAATTTCAAAATGGGTACAAATAAATACTATGTAGAACTGAAAAATATTTTAATGAGTTCATTTCACATGTTTCTTCTACTCAACTCCAGGAATGTTATGCGGATTTGTTCAGTGAACTATTGAAAAAGCAACAGGAAAAAGAATACAGTACGTGAATTTTTTTTTCCTCTTTGGTCTGTGAATTAAGGGAAAGGTGATGTGTTAAAATATAAGAAATGTTATTTAAGTGTACTCTAGTGATGGCTCATGGGAGAAGAAAACTCTAGCTAGCTTATGTTCTGTTTATTTCCTCCTGTTTAAAAAAAAAAAAAAGATTTCAGGCAGGTATGAGATGGGTTAGTATTGGCACAGTTACTGACAAAAGAGTCTTTGCAGTGCTTGAGAACCCATAAAAGGAAGATTTTCCCTGCCCTTTCTTTATGTGCATATATAGCTTTCAAATAGTGATTTTGAAATGGTTCAATAGCAAAAACTGGCCTGCTGCTGCCAGAGAGAATGCTTCAGGGGTAGATCAGCAAATAGTATAGATCTCGGACTTCTGCCAAGTATTCAGCCTCTATGGAAGTTCCGCTTCCGTCGCTCATTCCCTCCTCCAAACCCGTGTGTTTTATCCTTCCCATAGGTGCTGGACCTTCCCATAGGTGCTGAGGGCAGAGCCCAAAATACACAGAAGAGGAAATTTCTTTGTTTCTGCACTGTACACATCTGTTCAGTAACAATTAGGAGTTTAAGTGACTAACTTCGGAAGAAATTAACTGATAGACTTGACAGGGTGAACTTTAAGCAGCTAACACACAAAAGCAACCAGTCCACTTCTGACGGGCATTGACGTGGGGACCAGCCCATCTGAGAATGGAGATGGCAGATTGCTAAGGAGGCACGGTCAGGATGGAGGAAAGAAGAGAGTCTAGGTATGGCAAAGGCAAAAATATTTTTTCCTAGATACAGTACGATAAAGATTTCACTAATTCTTTAATTTAAGGAAGGACTGGGAAAAAAAGCCAGAACTAAACAATATAAGCAACATTCTTTTTAAAGTCATACAACATGCTATTGTGATTTTTTTTTTTTTTAAACCAGAATCTCACTCTGTTGCCCCTAGAGTGAGATTCTGGTTAAAGAGGCTAGAGAGCAATGGCATCATCATAGCTCACTGCAACCACAAACTCCTGCCTGAGGCTCTTGAGTACCTGGGACTACAAGCCAGCATCAATAAGCCCAGCCAAGCTAAAATATATATTTATTTTTGCCAGTCATGGTGGCTCACACCTGTAATCCCAGCACTCTGGGAGGTCAAGGCAGGTAGATTGCTTAAGCCCAGGAGTTTGAGACCAGCTTGACCACCAGAGAGACCATATCTCTACTAAAAATAGAAAAACTAGCTGGGCGTAGTGGTGCATACCTTGTAGTCCCAACTACTTGGAAGTCTGAGGCAAGAGGATTGTCTAACCCCAAGAGTATGAAGTTGCTGTCAGCAACAAGGCAAAATTCTGTCTCAGAGAAAAAAAACAACCAACACCCCCTCATAAAAAACCTTTATGCCCATGCTGATTTCAAACTTCAAAGCTCAAACGATTCTCTCCACTCAGCCTCCCAAAATGCTGGGATTATAGAAAAGAACCACTGAGGCCAGCCACTATTTGTGATCTTTGTACACCCACTTGTACTTAAATAATCTATCTAGTAAATTATACACTGTTTGCTATATTATTCCTTGCTGCCTATTAAGGTCCACAGGTTATATGCTGTTTCTACAATTGTGAAAGAGATATGCACATCAGGTTGTATTTGTCAGGACAGGCTACACAATGAGAGTGTAGCTATTAACAAGAACACCAGACTGGCTCGGCACCTGTAGCTCAGAGGCTAGGGCCACATACACAGGAGCTGGTGAGTTTGAATCCAGACTGAGCCTGACAAACAACAATGACAACTACACCAAAAAAAAAACAAACAAAACAAAATATCTGGGTATTGTGGCAAGTGCCTGTAGTCCCAGCTACTTGGGAAGCTGAGGCAAGACAATTAATTGTTTAAGCCCAAGAATTTGAGATTGCTTTGCACTCTGATGCCATGGCACTCTACCTTGGGCAACATAGTGAGACTCTGTCTCAAAAAGAAAAAAGAAAAAAGAAAAGGGCGGCATCTGTGGCTCATTGAGTAGGGCGCCGACCCATATACTGAAGGTGGCAGGTTCAAACCCAGCCTCGCCAAACTGCAAAATAGAAAAATAGCTGGGCCTTGTGGCGGGCACCTGTAGTCCCAGCTACTCGGGAGGCTGAGGCAAGAGAATCGCCTAAGCCCAGGAGTTGGAGGTTGCTGTGAGCTGTGTGATGCCACGGCAGTCCACCCAGGGCGACAAAGTGAGACTCTGTCTCTACAAAAAGAAAGAAAAGAAAGTTTTGCATGATTCTCCCTCAGAGGAGCCAGAGTGCACCACGTCCTGAGAGGTATTTTTCTGTAACATACGGCCTCGGTCACCCACAGTGTGTGTCCAGTGT